>VMRM01000011.1:18879403-18909189 GCA_010277075.1 Poeciliopsis retropinna | reverse complement strand
CTGACCAAGTTTCTGTCAGCAGCCTTTAGGCGGCCTCTGAGATCCCTCATTTTGTGGTCAGTCAGTTTGCCATAAATCCCTCTCCTGTTAGCTGCTAATAGGCTTGGCTCCTGCTTCGTTCTTCCTCTGCATTATTGATGTGGCCTCTCCAGCTTGTTCTTCACAAAGTGCTGCAGACCTTTAATGATCACCTTGTAGCTGGGGACTCATGGATCCAAGTGGAAAGTTGAGATGGTTTTCAGCTCATTTTTAGTCTGTAGCTGTTGGGTACCAGGCAGAATGACTGACTGATCCAGTTCCAGTTAACCCGCCCAGTTGTATTGTTCTCCTTCAAATTAACCACATAATTTTCTTGCGGAAATTTAGTTATTGTTTCCAGTTTATCACAAAAAAATTGACAAAATCTCTCCTGATGTTGCTGAAGCTCTGAGGTCTTCAACCCCCACTAGAATGAAGCAGCAGTGATGATTAGTTCAATCTGCCGTCTTTACATTCAGGTGAAGTCACAAGTGAATCTTCTCTCATTGCATTGTTTCATACAGTAAATCCATACATTGCAATCTGAAACCTTATATTGTATTTTTAGGATTCTGACTTCGTCCTGCATCATCCTGGTTTTCCAGGATCCAAAACCTCTATGGCAGTATAGATAGGAAATAGCCTCTGTTTTCTTTCTCAGAAGCTCCAAGAGGAAATTATGTATCCTTGCTCAGTGATGAGGCTGTCATCACTGTTTGGCTAGCTGACCTGTTTTACTTTCTTTCTCATTTATTGGATTTTCTGCCAGTTTTTAATTAGCTCTCAACCTGTCCAGGTTCAGTCCACAAGGAGCAAGTTGAGGTCCAGAGTTCTCTGCACTGGGACCTGGTTACGTAAATATGCAGGGTTTAACATCCACATGTCCAGCCTCCAAACTACTTTTATACAGCAGAAAAAATATTTACATAATGGAATATGGATTAATCACTGATGTCAAAGAAATATCCAATGTCCTCTTATGTGTCGTGTTCTGACTAAAGGTGGGTTCACTTGATGCCTCACTCATTCATACTGTTCTGACTAATTCACTGGGCTGGTGGTGAATTGCAGGATGTCTTTCACAAACCACAGCACATTGTCCAGAACCTGTTGCTATTAAGCCAGAATCCTGTAACTGTATCTGCTGTGACAAAACAAAGCCTAAATCCCAGCTTTTCCTCTCATCCTGTTTGAGTTAATGGATCATCTCTCAGCTTTTCCTGCTGCAGCCCTGCAGGTCTGTCTGTGATCGACCACTTCCTGTCTCTTGAATCAGATCCATTCTCCTAGGCAGTGGCGATGCGGTGTTCTGAATCTGACCTAAGTGGATAAACAGAAACATGATACTGATACCTCTGGTGAGTAGAGGAAGAAACTGGGCCAGGAGAAAGATCATCCACTGGGTTGACTTGAATTTTTCTGGCCAGTGAACATTAAGTAGAGATGTTTCTACATCCTCCTTGAAGGATGTAGAAACAGAAACCTGATAATCTTGGTGATCTCCAGACATCTCCTTCTTCCAACAGCTCACCTCTTCATCTACCTCACCTTCTGCTTCCAGAAACACTGTCCATTCCTCTGATCCAGGCTGGAATACCTAAATCCTCCCTGGTCGGAGTTTGAGATGCTACTCCTTTTCCTCAACCATTTCTCCACGTTGGTGATGGGAGCTCAAAGCTTTTCTGTTGTTCTTCCTGCTTTGGTCACAGAAGAGTCCAGTGATGGTTTAAAGTCTTTGAGGTGTTCTAACTTTAGCCTGAAGAAATCATCTACAACACTCTAAGGTCTTCTGACAAACATGAAGATGAATGCTCAATTTCTCTTCCAGTTTGTTTTCACTGTTGTTGGACCTGTCCTTCCCATGAAGTGTTCCAGTTTTTCCTCTGATTTTCTTCACGCGTTTCTGTGTGGATTTGGAGCCACAGGTTGTTTATGGAGGCAAGCACAACATTGTAGGAGGAGATGGGACACAAATACTACTCTGTTGGAAGCAGCTCCATCTTTTCTCAAATTCTGGAGCTTTGTGACCTTTTCTGAATTCTTCACGAAAGTAGCAGCAGGTTTGATGTGAAAAACTTCACGAGATCAGGCTGTGGTTTGGAACTGGATTTCTCTCTGCTTTGAGTGAAGCCTTTCTGGCTCCAGCTCCAGACTCTGTAAGTTTTTTTTTGTTTGTTTGTTTGTTTTTATTCCATGGCACAGATTTTTAATCAGCCAGCAGCAGCGTTGCCTCACTGTGGGGACAGAGGTGTTCTGCTAAAAGTTTTAAAACCATGAATGTGTCATGGACAGAAGCTTGGAAAGCCTCCTGAACAGTAAATAAAGTGGTTGCTCACAGAGGAGAAATTCCTCAGTAAGTGGAGGTGGAGGAGCAGCAAGTAGCTCAGCAGATGTTCCTGGGACTGTGGTTTGTTGGAGTGCTGAACACACTGACTCGCTTGCTCCTTTCACCAGGTGTCCACCAGAGATGATGATGATGATGACAGATGAAGGAAGCGGCACAGCTCCTGGAGTAGAAGAGACTGAGGAGTCTTATCATCATTGTCTAGTTGCAATAATGTGATTACTAAGGGAACACTGGAGCAGCTTCACCAGGCGGTTGGACTATTTCTGGCCTCTCTGGACCATCAGAGCAGATGAGATGCAGGTGGAAAGCTGGACATTTTGTATGATGGAGTCAGAGCTCGACGTGTCTGGTTCCTCCTCAGACATGTCCTTCCAGCTGGAGGTGATGTTTTCTATATCAATTAGAAACTTCAGCTCTAATGGATCTGGTGTTCCTTTGTGACTCCAACATAAACCAGAACTCAGAGGATAGTTAAGGATGGATGTGCTCACTGAAGGAGATACTTTACAGATCCTGATCACTTTGTTTTTGTTCTCCCACATGGTTCCTACTTACCATAGCTTTTGCTAACCAGATAGCCCCTAAGCAGCATCATATCTTCTTTCTTTCTTAGTTTTGTCTCACAGTCAGGAGTCCAGACTGTTGAAAATATCCCCACCTACTATCAGCCTCTATCTTCCCTTCTCATCCCATATTGTTAAATTACTCACTGCTACATATCTGCCTCCTGGTGAATACTCTGCAGAGCATCTCCTTGGGATTACTAGATATCAGGCTGGAGCCCAGAGTCGGTGAATCAAAGCATTTCTCATCCCACCACAGACCTGAGTCTCCTGTCAGCTCAGAGCCCCATGGTGTATTTTTAAGACTATTTATTTTTCAGCCATCATGCCGCTCCGAATGAGCTCTACTGAAGTGGTGGCTGAAGACAAAAGAGAAAACAGAGAGATCCACAGTTTGATTCATCTCAGGTTCGGGTTTCGGATAACACATGTTCCTCATTCTGAGTAAAATGTAAATCTTCTGTTCTTCAGGTTGATGATGTCACTGACAGTGAGATGATCCATATGTCTCTTGATGATTTAGGTGAAAACCTTTATCTAAGTATTAAAGAGAAACATTTTATGTCCTTTTTATGGCCTTTACGGTAATTTAAAAGTTGTTCTACAACTGAATGTCTGAAATTTTTATTTTAGACCAAATTTGGGTTCTTTGTATTTTTATTCTCTGCCCTAAAACTAACAGATCTTTCTCTTGTGCAGATCTAAAAGACATTTTGAAACTACCAGGAAAAACATCATATAAACTTTGCTGCTTGCTGATTTCTTTGTAAGACTTTAACTAAAACAAATATTTGCTTCTGTAAGTTGGTCTTATTGCAACAACATTGTTTCTTCATTCCTCCACGTGTCTGAAATGGCTTCAGGCCGTTTTTCTTGGTTTTCTTCTTGGCTGCAGTCGCTGACCTCATTAACCAGATGCAGACGGCTCCAAAATAAATGTCCACTCCCTTTACTTTTTAATCCTGACCTGGGGGCCGTCTGTCAAATCCTCCAGGTGCCTCAGCCAGACAGACCATGGCTTCACCCTGGAGGATCAGGCTTCTCACCAATTGTCCTGAGGATTATTTGGCTCCTGCCAGAAACAACACTGAAGTTCCTTCCCAGCAGATACAACACATACACAACACACACAAATAGTCAGTCAGTGTGTGTGTCAGACTGCAGGAGTGTGAACAGATCAGTCGTCTCCAAAGATTCAGGCACAGAAGATTTTTCTAATTCTGTGCTGCTGATGATTAATTTCTTTTTACTCCCAAAGAAACCAGGAATACTTCAGCACTAAAGACCTTGAGTATAAAAATAGTGACGACATATATCATGTCAACAAAACCCCGATATTGCATCATCAGTAGACAGATACCAGGGATGAACTTCCACAGCCACTCTACAGCAGACATGCTGTCAGCATCGATCCTGACTTGCTGTACCGAGATCCATAGTGATGTGCTTTGCTGGTGCACCACCAAGAAGAAAACCTGTGTCAGACATCTTACTTTAATTCAGCTTCCAGTGGGGGAAAGGTCAATCCAACCCAACACAGAGTTTGTAGACATCAGGCATGATGCGAATCAGCTGGAATTGATGAGGTGAATTAGGAGATGAGACTGAGGACCGGGTGAGATCACACTCTGCAGCCCTTATTGGAGTTCACAATAATGTAGAAAATTCTCCTTTTTCTTTCAAAGCTTATCATACTCAGATTGGGAGTTTATAAATGTGTCTGGTTAACTTTCCTGTTTCCCATCAGACTCATATGTAAACATTAAAATCTGCTATTATCAGTCAGCCATAAACTTTGAATCTAAACCTCAACCACAGGAGGAGAAAATCCAACAAGAACAAAACGTTTGGATGTTTCTGCTAATAAATTAAAAATGACAAAATGACAAAGCTGTGTAGTTCTTCCACTAACTCCAAACAGCACAAAGCGGACTTCAGAACTCGCTCAACCAGATCGTGCCGGGCAGTTTAACACGTTCAGTATCTAAAGCTGGCAGAGAAGCAGCAGCTGCAGACATTTTCTGTCCTGTAACACCAAACAATAAATCTTGATAATTTTATCTCTGTAAGAAGATCTCTGAGATTCAGATGGGTATCAGTATTCTGGAAGAAGAAATTAGGTTGGGTGCTCGTTATTTTCACTACATACAGAGCTTTTCTGTTTTTTAGCACCTTCATAACTTTATGCTACCAACACAAAGTTAAACTGTCTCTCTCCACGTGAGAAGTTAACATTTGCCACCACAGTTCAGCAGTTTTTATCTGACCTCCATTGTGTTCTGGTTTTCAGATATTTTTTGAAGGTAAACCCTTCTGCTGGTTTCTTCTGAGATATTCAGTCACTCACAAATCACGTTACTGCGCTTAGTCTGGGTATAGAGCTTTGACTACAACAAACTGAACCATGGAGGCTTTTATTCTCCTGATGTTTCAGACTGAAAGCACTATGGAAGACTCTGTCATAGGAACAGACCACAGTGTAAGCCATGGAGCAGTGGGCATAAAACACAAGCTGCTGCCTCTGAATGGAAGTGTATCAATCTATATTTTTCTGTTAAAAAGGTCCATTCCTAGTGAAGACAAAAATCACACTTTCAAACTCAGTCTTTTCCTTTCTCTGGTGATCAACAAAGGAAGAACAACTTTCAGCCACGTTACCCCCGGGCCCAAACTCAGGTGAACATTGACAGTAATAGTGATGAAAGAACCAACTAAAATGACTGGCTGGCTGGTTCTGCTGGGCTGTGTCTTCTTGTGTATGCAGTGTGTTTGAATCTGGGCTGTGCATGCTAAGCCCCTAAACAGTGTTAGGAGGATTCTGAACAGTTGGCAGGAAAATAGTCTCTCAATCTCCCAATTGGCCAATCAAGCAAGGACACACAAACCATTGAAATAAAGTAAGAATATGCTCTTCACCTAGATTAGATATTAATAAAGAAAAACTACTCCTGAAATATCCAGCTGAAGCTGCTGGAACAGATGTGTGAGCTTTCCTTTGATTAATGAAAAAGATTTCCAGTGAAAACTTGAGGAATGCCGTTTCTCCATTTGTTTGAGACATTCTTCTCATTTTTGTTCTCATCAGAAACCTAAAAATGGAAAATGAGGAAAAGTCGACAGCTCCCTGATGCTCCAGTTGGTACAGACAGACTTATAGCTTCACTGCTGCACCTGGTTCAGCTCATTGTTCCAACATTTACTGCCAACACTCATCTTCCAACCACAAACCCAGAAGGAGGAACCACTAAACTCGACACATCATTATGAAGATCTTTGGAGAGCCTGGCTGCAGGTGCTGCTCCAGGCAGGTGCTACCAGTTCCATCATCTGGACGAGAGATGCAGGAGGTGAGAGCGTTTAATGGGACTGATTGATGTGAGCTCTGCACCGTCTGTCCCTCTGAGAGCTAAATTAAGAACCGCATGTTTCTCCTGGATCATGGAAGACTGAGGCCCATCCATCTGGAGCTTCTGGACTCCCAGAGGTCACACATCTAGAAGTGTTTGAGGAGTTTCATTAAAACTGTTTCTACGGAGCCAAGTCTGACAGCAGCAGAGTGTGAGGAGAGCAGTGATGTCACTGATTACAAACGGGCTCTTTACTCTCCCACTAGGACCACCAGACAGTGTTTAGCTCCACTCTGCCTTCATAAAAACAGAAATAGTAATAATAATTACTTGTTATTCTGGTCGAGAATAACAAAATTATTCTGGGCTAGCTGTTGGTGAAAACATAGCCCACAGCAGTTCATCAGTTGAAGAAACCTCTCAGATCCTTGATTAAGTTTGTTTCTTAAAAACACTGTTCTTAGGCAGTTTGTTAAAGTTTGCAAACATTACCCTTGAACTTCGTTTTTCAAAGAGTGCACAATTTGGAACAGAAAATCTGCATGATTGATGGAAACAGTTAAAACGTGATTCTACATCACTTTACAACTGCACCTTCATAACTTTCAGCTTGTGCTTTATATGACCCAGATTTAGTTGCACTACAACCTCTGAATGTCAGACTTCTTATGTATTTAAGCAGATGGTTATATTTTTTCAGTGTTGCTGAAACATGAAGAATAATGCATTTCTCTGTGTGCTGTCCTTAACTGAGACTTCATTTAACTTTTGGGATTTCATTATCAGTAATAAATAAAATCAGATACACGATGCAGAATGAAGCAAAATTAAATGAAGTGAGAGATTAAATAACAGCTAGCCTCATACTTTCCACAACATCCTCAGACAGCTGTTTCTCTGCCGGCAAACAGCTCAGTCACATTTTTCTCTGCTTGTTCTTTTCCAAACAGTCCCTTAATAAGAGACGGACCCGCCGACCAACTCTGAGCTCCAGATGAAACACGCTGTAAGTCACAGCAGCACAGCAACACTGCTTTTGGAGAAGCTCGTGTGTGCATAAGCAGCAGTGAAGGCACGCGGCCTGGATATAGTCTTACACTGAACTGAGGCAGACTTTGTTCCACTCTGGCCAAACTGTGGCTTTCATGGTCTGTGCCATCTCTCCTGTGAGTAATTACTCATTCAGCACCAGAACCCTTTTTCCCCTCCCCCTCACAGTGGAAAAAATCCCCCCATTCATCTACATTTCTCCTGTAAAAACCCATCAAACTGGAACTGATATCGACAAAAGTTGGCATTATCACAACAACCAATCAGAGTGTTAGTGTTAGTGATATCCCGTTGAAAGGGAAGAGACAGGTTCTGAAGATTTAGAGCCAAAAAACTCACACTGATTAAGCATTGAAACTTAATAATTCTGTTCACTAAGGTGCCATCTCTTTGAATCAGAGTGAAGAAAGTCCAGTTTTAGACAGATATTGGATGCAAGCAAAGAATTTTCATGATTTCAGTCCAGCTGAGAAAGCTCCCACTGGAACCACAAAGTTCAGGATAACATCTGCTTCAGGTTTCTGCAGCTTCTCTCCAGAAGAAATCAACAGGAACCTCTTGCAGAGCCAAAACAGTTATTCTTCAAGAAACATTTAATCTTTTGTTGGACAAGACTGTAGGGACAGACATTAACATGATCTAGTCTGGATGGATTGACTCATGTCCCAAATGAAATGATAACATTTAGACCATTTGCCAAGCGAACCCAACAGCAATATTGTAAGAAGACAATCTGATGATCCAAAGAGAAAGCTTAAGAGAGGGAGAGAACTATAGGATACACATGCCACAAAGATTAAGTATCTGCTTTCTTAGTGAGCTAGGTAAAATCAGAAATGTTCTGAAGTTTCTTAAAACAGGAGGGAAGTAGAGGCTGGATCCTGTATGGTTTTTCTATCTTTCTGCAGAATGTTTCCAGCTGTAAAAGAAGAAAATGCCTAATCTGGAATTTAAAAAATACTTTAAAAATACTCAGACGGCGGGATGGAATTATTGGGTAGAGAAATATGGAGATGGAAGCACTTAATTCAGCAGGAACATGAGGTGTGACTGAAATAGAACTGTTAATGTCTTAAATTAAGACATTAAGAAAATGTGTAAAGAAAGCAGCCGAAGGTTTCAGTAGCCTAAAGATATCACCTACCTACTCTGACATCAACATGTCTGACATCAACATGTCAGAGTAGGTAGAACCCTGGACCAAACAAATATCCACAACTGTGAAACAAAGAAAAGTTGATCTAAAGTTAAATCATCACAGAAACTCAAATCCTGCTGTCACGTGCAAGTCATCAAAGGGCAAAATAATAAGCGAATCACAACTAATTTTACCCTGTGTTGAGAGTAAAATGTAAATGAGGCAAAGAGGAAAAGATACCAGCGAAATCAGCTGTTGAGAGTAGTAGGCAGTCTTTATTTTCTCAACATGGAAGAAAAGGAAGAGAAAACCTGCATTTCAACTAATCAGGTCGACTGATTAGTTGAAAGGAACTAATCAATTCCTTTCAACCTCTGGGTTTAAAGTAGCCTTTGAATTTCCTCCACATGCTCCTGAGTTGCACCAACAGTAGGTTAAAGATCTCTAAACAGCTGGAGTTCTTATCTCTGAAGACATTTGGAGGCATTTCTAGATGCTTCCTGTTCTTCACTCAGTCCCATTCACTCAAATCATGAGAAATAAAAACATCCACCACAGCATGAGGCCAGCTTCAGGCCAGTGCTCAGGAAGAAGCTGCATCATGGATAAAATAATTGCTGCCAGCTGGCAGTCAGGACTGATTTCTGATGGGTAGTTTGATGGCACAACCTTCAGGCCAGAGAGCAGAAACTGTTGTTGAAGTTTGGACCAAATTATTCTACCTTTATCTAACATCTAGTTTAGCATGGTAGAGCTCACATCAGTTTCTGCTCTCATGCTCCCCTCCTCCTTGTGGAACAGGACATTTTAAGCTGAACCCACCGACATACCACATTTCTAACAGGATGAGATGTGATTTGGGAGAGAGAGGATGAAAGCTTAAAGAGCAAACAATAAGGACAACAGGAGAATGAGAAAGATATCTTAAATACTTCCCAGAGCTGCCTTATTATTCTGTGCAAGGCTTTCATCTGCTGCCCATCTGACCAGGAATGGTTCACATTGTCTAATGGCCTCCTGGCCTTGTACATGAGCATTCCTGCTCTAATGAAGCACCATGTGATAACAGCAGGATGGAGATCAGGCAGGAAACGGTCTGTCTGAGAACACTGAGATCCTGGAAGCCAACCTGGCCAGTTCAGAGAGACATTTATCCTGACATCCAAGAAGACATTTGGGGAGCAAAAGACACTGAGCTGAAGCTGGGGTCTGAAAGGAGTACGACCCTTGTTCTCCCATGCCTGCTGCTAATTCACCCCAGAAGATGAGAGATGGAGGAGATGAGGGTAGCATTTAAATAGATGGAAGCGCAGAGGCAAGAGGATGTGCTGCTGGTTAGAGGACCAATCAGCTCTGAAGACACATCAGCCCCGAGCAACAATCAGACATGTTGTAAACAACGGTTGAGCCAAACTATTTCAATGAAGCTAAAATAAAGAAGATGTTATTTACAATCTGCTGATAGAAGCGAACGTTGGCTCGACTGCAGGAAATAAGATGAGCCCAAGTTGTTCCAGAGCTCTCAGCTTTGTAAGCTGTCATTGATGCTTCCACTGCGCAATCTGGGAAACGATTTCACCTTTTGTGTTTCAGTGTGAAAACCCAGTCTCGCTGTTTGGTACGGAAAACAGCCTGATCCACAGAAGCACCATTCAGATTTCAGCTGATCTCTTAGTATAGATTAGACCATCCGAGCTTTGATCTGATCTCTAACCAGGAAAGAAGAGAAACACCAATGTCTTCTGCTAAGAGCCCTGGAAGTAGCCCTGAGTTTTGAGCACAGAGTGTAATTAATAACTCAACAGTTAGACTAAAAGCATGAGAGTGGCCTCCACAGGGCTCTCCTTGGGAGAATAACACTGCTTTCTTGTTCATTACTCTCCTCAGTCGGCCCTTGTATCTGAACCTGAAGCAAATGACAGGTTCAGGACTTCCCAAGACTAGTTTTCAAATGGTTGAATTCTTTACTGCAGAGATTGGGAACATGAAAAATATGGGTAACATTTTAATGTATTAAATGAGACTCAGAGTCTCATTTAATACATTAGAGATAAATGGGTCCACATGTTTATCAGACTGTAAAGCAAACGGTCAGACAGTGGAGAGGTTTGGATGTCAGACAGAAACAGACTCGCTGTCAGACAGCAAAGAAGGGTTTTCAGAAAGTCTGGAAGAGATCAAGGACTGATGGCAGGAAGCTGGGGTGAAAGGCAGGAGGCGGTAATGCCAGGCTGGTCAGTCAATCTGAGTGTTAGCTGGTCCAACACAGTTGATTAAGAACTGCCTTAAACACCACTGGTGTCTCTTTAAAGGCCAGTTTCTAACCAAAGAAGGAATCGATGAAAGCAGAGAGGGGAGGGATTATTTTCATCTGTGCAGAGCTGCAGTGTTCAATGCAGCTCTCACCAACACCAATATTATTCCTGCTAATGGAGCTCCTGGACTGAAGAGAAAGAGGAAGACACCCTCTCTTCAATCAGCACCTCTGTCCTCCGTTTAGTAACTTCAGACTCTGCAAGGTTTCCTCCAATTAGCTTGTAGTTTATGATACTGGGGCCACATAGAGGTGGCCTGAAATAGGCCCTGAGCAAGGCTCATCTCCTTCCATGTCTGTAAAACCAGGCCTATGCCTGCTGATGACTTTGCTCCTCTGATGGTTCCTCTCTATAAACAGCTCTGCAGCTCCATCCTGCAGCTTCTCCTCTCACCATTTATTTTTCGGCATCAGTTCAAAGTTTTCAGCTTCTTGTTCAACTCAAGTTTTCTAAGGATTTGTTTTTAAAATAATTGAAAATCAGAGAGACTTATCTCATGCTAATTTATTATGAACTCTGTGGGTCATGTCAGGGGACTGCCTTCCACTGCTGCATCTCAACTAATCAATTTAGTCAACTGAACTTCAGGAGGAAAGTTCTGCAAGACCTCATAGAAGACTTCTGCTCCTCTGATTGGACCTGCAGAGGACTACATTCCCTACCTGCCCTCTGCTCATGGAGCAAGGAGGAGCTTTAGAAATCCCAGAACCCCTATGAGGAAGTGGGTCATTAAAATGAACCAGTGAGGGAACAGCAGAGCCGTGTCTGTCTAAAACCTGTCAATGGCTGTTTCTAGCCATTGAATTATCCCTCCTGACCACAGGTCCATCCTGCTCAGTATATGTGGAAGAAGGAGCTGTTCTGCTGCTCAGATCTCGTGGCATGTAATTAAAAAATCTAAGCAAGGAGAGCAACAGCCTTTCTTACTGTTGCTCACTTTATTTTGGCCTGAAACTGACCAGCCACTGAGCTACCTGGAATCCAGTAGAAGCACTCAGTTATTTTAATGAGTGTCAGCTGAGGTTTTGGCACCACTGACTCTTATTCAGATTAATTCAGGCTCATTTCATTCATCCCATAATGACAAAACATGTAAGAGGTCCATTCTGTCCTCATTGTCTCTATTAAACATACAAGGTGTGAAGCATTATGAGTAATGATCCTGAGCCTGGGGCTTAAAATCAGGAAGCAGATCCAACCTCTGTTTGCTGCAGATGGACATTAGAAATAATGTAACAGCACCACAGAGGGGGAGAGTGATGAACTGCTGGGGTGGCAGACCACTAAATTACCCTAATAAACAGATGAAGGATTTTAAACACTGATACTTTGTTTATGGTTCCAACAGAAACATGTACTGTATAATTCAGTAGTTAAATAAGTACCACCATTGATTGAGTCTGCAAAAAGTCATTAACATGTGGAACTGAGAACATGAGCACGAAGAATCAACCATACTGGATAGCTACTCCTTCTGCTAAATTCCAGCCAACCTTACAGTCTGATGTCTTCTTCTAGAGACACTCCAGCAGAGACCATTCCATCAAGCTGCCAGCCTCTTTAACTTTACTCCATTAAACTAAACTGAAGCTGCTGTTTAAGTGGCTGTAAGACCAAATTTAATGTAGGATGACTGAGAACAGTTTGTCCCCATCAGTGGTTTGCATCTAACTGAGAACAAAGAGGGCTTTTTCTCTTTAAGAGTAGAGAAGGTAATGAACTGGTTCTGGTTAGTGGTGAACTAGGCTAATTATGAGAAATAATGCTTTGTGTTTGTTTAAAAGAGCTGGAGGATTTTGCGTCTGCGCAGAGTTTAGGAGACACTCCCGTTCTCTCGTTCTTCCCTGGAAAACTTCAGTCCTGTAATGGAGCTCATTTGAGATCTGTGGAGAAGACTGGTTGGAGGAATTCCAGTAACAGTTTCCTCCATGGAGACCGTGTAGCTCAATACATGAGATCTAAACTCATTGCACGGAAAAAGCCCTGTCTGATTCTTAGAGTGATTGGAGGCTTGGGGACTGGGAGAAGAATAAGAAATCTTTTGCCTCCACAAACAAAGAATATTTTCTTCTTTTTTTTGCCAAGATTTAGCTTCTCTATCTTAGACCTGTGGACATAAAAGAAGATAAGCAAGGGACCGTCCACCGGGATCTTCTTCAGTTAATCTCCAACATAAATCAACCCTGACACATAAACATACCAAGATTATATCTCTACCATCATTCTGATGTCTATTATTCTAATCTTCTAACATAAGTGAGCTACTGTGTGAAAGTGCAGCGTGTTTGGAGCCTGAGGTTGTTTACTGAAAGGCAGATTAATGTTTACAGTGACGGTGATCAGTGGGCCTGGAAAAGAATCATGATGTTATTGAGGACATGTGTGGAAACTTGCCTTTGGCTCAACTCGGGCAGAGCCGACACACACAGGCTGGACGCAGTGAACACACACACACACACACACAAATGTGAAACATGTGGACAAACAGCAGAGCTTTGGCATCTGTGTCCACTTTTAAAAAGTAGATTGATTTAATCTACGGCACAAAGGTCCTTCCTGAACACATCGTTTCTCTGCTGCACAGTTAGGATATTTCACACCTCTGACCTGCTGACAAACATGTAGAAAGAGTAAGAAGGAGAAGAAGAACTGGAACTGACTGCTTCTGTCTGCTGTTTCTCCTCTCATGAACCGGGCCACAATGATGTCTCCTGTTCTGTCATCACATCTTATTATTGCTTCCTGCAGAAGAACCAGTGAGAGGCTTCAAATATCACTTGTCACACTGAGTTTTTCTGCAAATGTTAAGCAGGAACTGGTTTAGAGCATCATGGTGTGGGGCTATCTTCTTACAGGAGGGACTGGGGCACTGTACTAAATACATGTTGTGGAAATACTGAAGCAACATCTCAAGACATGAGCAAGGAACACTTGGAAATAAATGCTTCTTCCAACCTGATAGAGATGTATTCTCTGTATTCCTAAGAGTTTGTCTTTCCAACCCAATAAACCCAATAAACTCAACAGTTTCCAACCAATCCCTGCACTCCTCCAACATCAGGTTCCAACTAATCCCAGTGCTCCTCCAAACATCACTGAGGCCCCAGTCTGACTCAGCCCCAGCCAGATTCAAGAGAGACTAACACAGCAACACATGTGGAGTCATCTTCACTAAGACCTGATTACCAAACAGTCTGGTCGTCTGGTCCATGGATGCAGCTCCTCCTTTCAGCTTTTATGTCCATTATTTTCATCATCTCCTGAGAATGTTTTGATTTCTGTCTCAAAAAAGCTTCTTTCCCCCATACAGCTAAAGAGCTTTTTCACTCCTCCTGCTTTTATTGGTGCAGCAACAGATCACTGCATCTTTCACTGTTAACATTCTCCTTATTCCAACATACTCAGAGTAATTCTGGCAACTATCATAATCAGACGAACCTTAAAAAGCTTCTAGTTTTTTGTACATTAGCGACGCCATTAGTGTGATATCCGAGTTGTTTTCACAACACATTCAGACCTGATGGTTTTCTAGCCAGATAATAGTTTTCTCAAGGCATTTGGGATCTGTGAAGAGAAGAAAACAATGAACACATAAAATGCCCCGCTGTAGGACCTGCTGACCTCATAGAGACAGGAGAGGGGTCTCAGAGGAGGGAAGTGAATGCAGCAGATCAGTAGTAGGAGGAGACACCATCTGACTTGAAGTCAGGCTGAATCTTCTGCTCTGACACTTTAAGCAGCTTTCTCTGATACAGAAACTGGCTCCCCTCACAGGCAAAGCAACAGAGACTCAGCAGGACCAGCGTTCAATAGTGAAACATTCAGACTCTACTCCTGTGCAATATAGGGAGTCTGCACGAGATCTCAGGAGAGGATTCACACATGTACCCATTACATTTTTAGTATTTTTCTTTGACATAGTCTCTTTCTTACGGGCTGAGAGGAGGTGGTGTGAGGAAGGTTTTTAGTATCCCTTGAGGTTTCTGCATGTCAGTGGCTAATGGTTAACATCTAACTAAACAAAGAAGCAGCTCAGACCGAGTACAAAATACTCCAGGAGACACAGCAGTGAGAAAAGCAGAAGGTGCAGAGACAGGCCAGAGGCCTGAGAAGATGACTGCAAGGGAGGTGAGACACAAGATTAGTGGGTTGGGTTACAAATGTAAATGAAGATGCTGAAAGTGACTGAATTTGTGAGAAAAACAAAATGACAGGAACAGAAGGGAAAACAACAGACACAAAGGGAGAGAAACAAACACACTATAAATTTTTGTTGACATTTTCCAGAGTTCGTCTCACCTATTTCTTTATGACTGAAACCTTCCTATTGCTCACACCCAATGCCTAAGCTAAGTGTTCACTGTAGTATTGTTAAAGGTTATGGATAGAAGCTGTGATTCAATGGCTATGTCGAGTCACACTCCTCCAGAGTCTGTCAGTCCCACCTTGAGGCCCGTCTGATCCCTTGTTAGCAAATCTAAGGCAGCTGAAATAAACCCAGGAAATATTCTGGGCTCCTGAACTCAGCATAACGTTCTCTGTGCTGTGATACCCTCTGGGTGCTATCATCAGCAACCAGCCATGCGTTGCCACTAACGAGGAATGCTGAACAAGTCTATCAACTCTCCTGGATACAAGAAGAAGCTAAAGAGTCTTGGTGGAGCAGCTTTGCATGGACTGATAGTGAGGCTTACACTGAGATGTCATCACCTACTGGCTCTTGGAAACTATTTCCAAACTGTTTCTAGAAAACAGCGGCGAAGATAAAAATGAGAAGGTCTACATGTGCATGAGTGTCGTGTATGTGTGTTTTTGGCATATTCAAGTGTTTCAGTGTTTGGACCAGAGGGCAAACACTGAAATGAGCTGACTGATGCTGGACAGTCACTGAACTTGATCAGCACACTGCAGTGTGTTGGGAACTAGAGACAGGGAGCCACTTAACCATCAAGTCTCTCTACTAAATCATTGAGGGACGCAATCTTACGAATCTAAAACAGAAAGTGTTAGTGTTGATTATGTCAAGCAGGACATGTTAGAGAACAGAAACATGATGAGATCGTATTAGTCTCAAGTGAGGCCTCATAGCTGTGCTCAGTTGAAGCAAATCAGACACAAGCTCACTATCCAGCAGGTTTGCACAACTTTATGTGTTGGTTTCTCAAGTATGCTGCAGAAAACACATCAGGGTCAGTCTTTGCTGTGTTGAAAAGAGGTGGAGTGACGCTTCTCCATATTCATCCTACACCCCTCCCAGTACACACTGCAGTTCACATATTCATACATATTATATATATTATAATAAATGACCAACACATTCCTTAGAAGTGAAAAAAGTGAATATTGTTCTTAAACTTGGAAGTCTTCACATATGAGGGAGAGGGAGTTGTCTGTTGATGAAGCTGTCAGCAGACCAGACAGTTGTGCCATGAAACTTCAGCAGAACAGAGGAGGAAGTCCAGCTACTCATAGCATTTGGTTGTCTTGGACTGAACACAAACCAAATAGTTTTGAAGTGGTTAGACCACATCCTGGCTGATGAAAGTCTGGATAAAACAAAGGAAGCTGGTTGGCCTGTGCTCTCTCTGATTGGCTGATGGGAGGCCCGGCGAGTCATCTGGGCTGGTTCTGTGTGACTTCAGTATCACTGACAGAAACTAGAACCTCTAGAGCTCAGCCATGGCCTCAACTAAAACTACTTTACTGTTCTTGACCTGCCAGTGAAAACAAACAAAGCTCCATTTTAAACTCACAGCCGCCTGGCCGGGACAACCACTCAAAACATCGGCCATGAACCCAACCGAACACCGGAGCATCTTACAAACATGTTCTGCTCTAGATTGAGAGATGAGGAAAAACAAACGTTAGCAGCCGTGGCAGATACAGACGCTTTGACATGTTGTCCCTTAAAGCACAAGTGGAACAATGATAACGACCACCTGCAGACTACTGAATTGATGTTCAGAACTCTAAATACTAATGTAGAGGAAACACATGCTGGTGATTTTCATAGTAGATCTCCAAACCAAGAGAACACATATGACATACGGAGTCCTGCAGATTTACCTCTTTTAACATATTTGCTGAAAGGCCATGGCTCCAGAGCCATAAAGAGGGACTAAAGTTAAGTTCCCATTACTGTATTGCAATGAGCAATTGTATTTGATCAGCTGGAAATCAAATGGAAGTTTCCATTATGGTAAAGATCTCTAATCATTTTGTGGTGATGAAACCCTCTGGCGGGGTGACCCTTCACCCAGCATCCCACCTATTTTAATATATCAGGTGGGATTGACCAATGACAGCTTTTCCTGCTACTCTAGTCTTCTCCCTGTCAGCATCCGGACCAGTTCTGGTTTCCTTTTTGTTTCCTTAACCCCGTCTGGACCTTCCCTCCATCATTAACAAGTCAACTGAAGACTTGTTCTGATAATTATGAGGAACAAGAGCGATTCCAGGAGAAGCTGCCATCTGATGCACCGCAGACGACTCTTTGACAGGAAGGTGCACCTTCATTTATCTTCCTCCTCTGAATCTTTACAGCTTAATGTTAGAATTGGTCATTACCCAGATCTTATGACAACACTTAGCAGCCCACCTCAGTGCTTCAGACAGGTGGGGGTGTTTGGGTTTGTGAATTTCACCAAGCGAGTGTCTCCGTCTCCATGCTGCTGCCATGACTCAGTGGGTGAAGAGCTCAGTGATTCATGCAAGATGAGTGGAAATGCCATCTCCCTGCTAGAAGCTGGACAGAGCCACAGGTTTTCTCTCTGCATGTGTGTGTGAGAGCTGGGTGAGCTCATATAAAGAGACTGTTGTGTCACAGAAAGAGGTCCATCTCTGTCCTGGCATTGTTTCAGGTTTTCCCCTGAGTAAAGAAAACATCACTTTCACATGTCTCTTCTCATTCACAGAGTGAGCTGGAAGCAGTGCCGCTGTAGAGAACATGGCCTGACAGGCAACAAAAGCCTCATTCATCAAGCTGATGCTCAGAACACAAGGTGGAAATGTGCAAGAGCATCGAGACGTGAGACTAGGCTCACAGATGATGAGAGAAGGATTTATATGAATGTTTCTAGCTTCATGGCTCTGCAGGCTGCAGGGTGAAGGTGTGAAGACTTGTGGAAAGACCTAGACCAGGATTCTTCAAATCTAGCCCTTGAGGTTCAATGATTTGCAATCTGCAACTTTGAGATGCTTCTCTGCTTCAACACATCTGAGTTGAACCCTGAGGTGATTAGCAGGACTCTGGAGAATTGGAATACACTGAGGAGGTAATTCAGCTATTTCATTCATGCGGGTTGCTGACGTGTTCTGTCTGCTTGAGTCTCATTATCTGCTTCATTTTTCCCCAGTCAGACTCATTCCTTTCTTTTCACCATTCAGAGGGAAACAGACAACAGTAAAATGCATTTTTCTAAACATCAACATCCATCAGGTCTCTTCCTGGTCAGCGCCTCAATCAGGAGCTTTTCTCCTAATTCAGCAGACAAACTGTGATGCCACTTTCCGTGTAAAGCTTTCGTTTCCACCAGGAATGGAGTCAATGCCAGTTCTTCCAAGACCGAGATCAAACCTTCTCGGACCAAGGCCAGATGTTTACAACTTTGAGAAATATCTCAGCACATTGTTTTTTGTACACTACAAAATGAAAAACCTAATGGGAAAATGGTTAATCCTTCTAAACTACTTCTTAATATTAAGCTTAGAATTGACATAATAAACTGTTAGTAAATGCAGCCACACTTTAATTCCCATTCTCTAAGTTGATTTAAGCAGCATAAATTTCACTATGGATGGTCATTAAAAAAACAACAACAAAGTATGTCATGTTTTGGAAAACATGACATACTTGTCATGTGGGAAAAAAACTATTAATCACAGTGTCAGATGTTAAAAAGCTTATTGTTTCTAAAAATATATCCTGACTCAATAAATTATTACACATTTTAACACTATTAGATCATTCTTGCTCATACAGCCTTGCAAAGGGGGAATTACAAAGTCAGGGCCAATAGACTTTGGCCCTGACATAATAGCTATGCAATTTACAAAAATTGCACAGCTATCAGAGATGACAACAGATTAAAGGAGCCTAATGGAAATATTTTCTCTAACACAGACTTTGACGCATCATAAACCATCAAAGACTGACTATATGATTTTGTCATGAGCAAAAAAGGTGCTGCAGATACCATTGGAAAGAGCAGTGTTTGCACTTTAATTTAAAAGCTCGCTTGTCTGGCTAAGACAGTGTTGCTGTATGCAACTTCTACAATGCAAGTTTAGTGTTTATGTACTTTGTCTTATTATTTATTTTGTTGCTCAGTGTTGAAACTGGGTGTTCTGCATATTTTTTGGCATTAGTATTTACTTTTCTTTGTGCAAGAAAAGGATGTTTTAGTAGCTGTCTTAAAACTTGCTCACTCAGCATATCATTAATCATAGCAGACAAAATGTATAGATTGTCTGGTGGGTTTTCCTTTCCCCTTTCCCGTCTTCAAAGTTTGGATGATTCTATAGAGCATTTTTAATAATTTTAATGTTGTAAACATTCTCATGTAACAAGATTTCACAGCCATTAGCAGTAAGAACATATTTTTTAAAAGGGGGGGGGGGGGGGCTCTGAGATTGTGGGTTGTAGCTTCAATTTGATCATTTATGTTTCTTTGAATTTGCAGGTGGAGATAAAAGGTAGTTTTATCTCCATAGTGTAATTTGTGAAAATTAAACTATGGTTTAATTTTCACAAAAACCATAGTCTCAAACCGGCCTTGATCCAGTTTGTCGAATGAGATCAAACTTAACACCGAGATATGACAATTCCAGACCCTGAAAAAATGTGTTGAGACCAGTCTCGAGTGCTCCATCCCTGCTTTCCAAATCAGCTCACACTGACCTCAGAATAATGTGGATGGCTTTTAGGTTAAAGGGAGGAAGAGGATGACTGAGATTAGACCAGATCTCTAGATGCACTGGGACCAAAATGGTTCTGAACAGACTGTCCTAAATGTGTCAGAGGGAAAAGGAGCTGTGTTGGCCAGAGATGGAAAACCATGGAATGTCATGCAGCCAACAGTTCATTCCCATCACTGCCATCCATGGAAACTCATATTCCAATCTGGACTGATCTCAACTTTGTCAAGTCTCATCAAACTGATCAAGTCACTACTAAACGCAGAATCCACAGACATCCATCCTGAAGCTGGAGCTGAGACAATAATAATGTTCAACATGTCATCTGCCCTCATAGATGCAGTCACTGCTCAGGCTCTGAACTTCTTTCAGTTGTGGTCCAATAATGAGAAGTCCACCTGATCCACTGGTTCTCAGATTGATTGGTGCTCGCTGATGCCAGGCAGGACGTCGCGTCTTCTGGATGCCACAGAACCTGCAGTCTTCTGTTTCCACTGACTGGGAGCCAGTGACTCTCAGCTATAGTAGGAAATCCCAACATGTGTGTTCAACAATACAGGACAGGCAGAGTCAGATATTAATGCTGCCATATTTCTGACTGCTACAGATGCTGAACAACCTCAGACAGAAGATTTGATTAAGGAAGAGATGGACCGAGTTCATTTTACACCAAAAATCTGATATTTTGTTGCAAAACAAACATTATAATTCAGATCCATCATCTTAGAACACAGAAATATAAAATGAGCAGAATAGGTGAAGGTTAAACTGAACCAGAGGAAGATGGTGTGTCAGTGGGAGGATGACTGAAGATGAACTGAGCAGGAAGTGAATGAAGCAACAGGAGCCTCCACTGACCGAGTGGCTTTGAAACACCAGACAGTCATGTAGAGAAGGAAGGCGGACGCAGCAGGGCACACACAGCCAGAAGCTCCAAGTCTGCTTTCTCCATCCAAGTCCCAGAACTTCCAGTGGATCCAAATGAGAGAAACAGAGTCGGCCACTGCAGCTTGTTGGCCTCTAATGTTCTCACATCGTAGCCATGGTGACCCTGAGCAGCTGTGGGGACCCATCTGGAGGTGTCTGAAAACAAGCTGATACAAGGAAATTACCAAAATGGTAAAAAGTTAAAAACTCCACATAACCTGAAGTTAAAAAGCCACAAAAAATATATATAAAAAAGCAACACTTGTGTCCAAATATTTTCTCATGCAGCTGCTTTAAAACAGTAATCACTGGTGAATTTAGCCTGAGCCTCTTAATCAGAGCTGATCCACTAGTTAACCACTTAATATTTACTCTGTTATCCACACCTAGTCAAATATTCAGGAGCAGACAAGATCACACATTAGAACTGTGTTTCTTTTGTTCTAAGCAGAACTGGGACAAAAAACATCTAATCACTTCCTGAAACAACAGGAGCTGGAGGTTCTTGTGGCTGCTCTAAATCACATTATGGTTTCAGAAAACTGGATCCATTATCATGCTCTAGGAAAACCTGGAGCAGGAAGTGTCCTCACCAATGTATGCTGTGAGACAGAAACCCAGAACTCCTCCAACCCTCATCGTTGAGCCCAGTAGCTTCAGAGAGCAGGCAGGGACAGGAAGCCACGGCGTTTGAGGTGTGTTCCCCTTTAGAGTGTCATGACAGGAGCACTGGCCTGGAGCCAAGATAGTGGTCAAAATGAAAGCCACTGAGTGAAAATAGAGGCAGCCGGGTCCAGGACATGTCTGGTATCGATCAAAGATGGACAGGGCGTCAGCACACAACAAAGCTCTGGAAGGACAAATGGACGTCAGACAGACCAAAGAGGACATTTGTGTTGTTGAGTTTTCATTATGGTGTATGACACTGAGGTCAGCCAACACAATCACCATAAAGACACACAGGGATAATTATGAAAAAAGGTTTGTGATCCAGACCAGCACAGTGAGTGGCTCCAGAAGCCTGAAAATCATGCTGACCTTTGGGGATACTTGGAATGGCAGACATCACACAGAAAAGACACTCGGGATCTGGAGGGATGGAGAGCAAATGAAACATCGAGACCCAGAACTGGGAACATACATGAGGGGTTGTTAACATCTGGGATAATAGGAGCAGCATGTCTCAGACAGTCAGCAGTGATGAGACAATGAGCCCAGATAGGCTGACAGAGAAAAGGGGTTGGTTTGATTTGTTCCATCTTCAAGGCTGTGGATTGGACTATTACAAGCCAGTAACTCCATAACCTGTTTGTTATCTGCCTGACGTGGCTAGAAACTTTCCTTGATCCATCAGGATAGTCAGGTACTTCGAAAGATGTCTTGAAATGAAGCAACTGTTAGAGATCATTTCCAATGATCAGTTTTTTTTAATTCATGAGGAGAAGAACATAAAACCAAAGGGTGTTTCTCCAGTGCAGGTTGATGGATTTCAAATCATTCACAAATAGAAGTTGGAGTTGCCTGAATTAATTATCATTAATCCTTGGTTTTCCATCAATCTGATTAAGGGCAACCAGAACTTACACTAGGCCATTGGTGACCAGGAGCTTTTGCGGGTTTTCTTAAGAGTCAAAGCCCTAACATCTTGGTCCAACTGAACACAATCTGCTTCCTCCATGAACAGGTTGAAGGTAGAAAACATCTTCTAACTCATATTGGAAACAGAAGAGAAACAAAGAGGAATAGTTGAGGTGTGAAGAAAAGCATACAGCAGCTTTCAAGATGTTGGTAACTTGGAGCAGATAAGTGGAGGAGACAGGATAGAAGTTGTGTGTCTGGATCCGGAGAGAAACTGACTGCAGCCTAACAGAAAGATTCAGATTTATTGCAACTAAAACTAAAACTGGAGCCAATAATTTTATTTTAATAACTGAGTTAATTCAGCTTCACTTCCAACCCAGAGTCTGACGTTGATTCCTTCCCTGAAAAAAGATTCAATCTGAAATAAACACAGCAGAGAAGTACAGGCTAGACTACAGAGAAATTGTCCAACTTCTCAGGAGAACAAGTTCAATTTTATTCCTTCTTATCTATCCTTCCTCTTAAGATTTTGTATCTGTTGATGTTCCAGGCTAAATCTCTTCCATCCTGTCTTCCCCAATCATACAATGTGCTCCTGGATTTTATTGGCCGCTTTTCTGTCTCTGAGGATGATTTCATCATCATGCTGCAACATTTTCTTGGATCACCAGAAAATATTTGTTTTTGCGGATAAAGACAAACAGTAAGTTGATGGGAATGGGATCAATCTGTAGCAAAAACCAGCAGCAGCTCTAGAACAGCAGCTGAATGGAGAGAGAGCAGCAGGAGGTTCTTCAGTCCCAACCTCAGTCCCATCCAAAGCCAAATAACCTTTTAAAACAGCTTCTCTATGTTTTGTTTTGTTTTCCAGCTCTAGTTTGGGCCTGGATCAGGTTCTTGTTTTACAACATCCTCTGGTAAAACTGACTCTAAAACTAGATGAAAGGGAGAAAGTGGGATATTTTGGACCCATGATTTGTTTTTGCTGTTTATTATGACAGTCATGTTAGCTGATCTCAGGTCAGCCACATGTCCATCAGCCTCTTGGAAGGGAGGAGTAACCATGCTGGCCTTGGGTCAGAACAGCAGATGCACATAATTTCTCTGCTGCTAAGGAGAATTATCCCTTCTAGGTAATCAGCTTCAACTTCAGAGTACTGGAAACATCTTTTGCTTTGTTTTATGCATCCTATCTTTCTCTTCCATAGCTGGCTGAACATTAGGCCTCTGATTTATAATACTGAAGAAAATCAAACCTAAACACAACTTGACCTCAACTGTTCGAAAACTTCCATCTTCAAACTTTGTTTCAAATTTAGATCAGAGGATTTGTTTTTCCAACAAAGTTCAAATTTATTTTTCTTTAATCTCAGCTTTTCCCACTGGAACTTCTGAACTCTATCAAACAGACCAAACAGCAGAACCTGTGGTTCTACATTCATCCACGGATCCTCCTTACAGCTGGATCTGCCATCCGCCTCTTCTCCTAACAACTTGGAACAGAGCCAACTGACTCCCTGTGAAAGTTGCAGCAGCAGCTGCATGCTAATGGGGAGCACATGGAGCGTGTCCTGGCTACTGATCACCTACACGGATCGGAACATGAGTCCAAATGTTTTACACACTTTGGTCTCTGGAGGGAAACATTCCTGCTGGGCCATTACAAGTCAGTGGACATTGTTATGCCTCGGAGTTGGTAGATTAGCCAGCCAATCAGATCAAGACTTAGATTCCTGGAGAAGAAAGATAGCGAGAAAGAAATCCCTCTTTGTTCTTGTTCTCCAGGTATCTGGTTTAATCTCTGTTAATCTGTGTATTAACTGTAAATAATAATAATAATAATAATGGTAGAAAAGCAGATCAAAGAACTTGACTAAATAAACCTGCTTGACATTCCTGGCAGCAGCTTCTCACTAAACACTCTTGGCCCAGTCAGCGGCCCATTCTCCTTTCAAATGGAGGCACTGGATTGGTCCAAGGAGAGCATTCTTTCCCCAGAACCATTAGACCCAGATAAAGGGATCAGAGAACCCTCACACAGAGGATGTCCCACCTGTAATCTTCCTGAAAATATTTTCAGACAACTTACACAGCTTTCTCCACTCTGTCTGTGGACAGAGTGCTTTGTGTTTCTCAACCTCTCATTCATCTTTTTCGGCAACTTTCCAGACTCTGGATTTTTCTTTTTAAATTACTTCACTCTGTTTTCTAAAAGTGACTCCATATCTGTCAGTTTTATAGGCTAAAATGTAAGATGATTTTATCAAGTGTTTGAAAGATTTTTATAGAAGTGAGTACTGAGGACTGTCATCGGACAGGTCTTGATTTCAGATTATCAGGTAGAATGAAGAACTTTAAGACCAAATCTCAAAGTGAACGTGTTAAAGACACATCAGATTAAATTTTGTGACCAAATTAAAATATAAGAACAAACTACTCCTTTCCACATTCCTTGTTTTCTTTGCAGCTTTTCCCATAGCCAGTCATTTAGCTCCATCTAACCCCATCGCCACATCTTTTTCTCTCACACCGTTGACGCTATAGATAAATCTCCTTTTTGGTCTTCCTCCTGCCTAGCAGTTCCATTCTTAGCATCATTCTATCGATGTCCTCACAACCCTACATGTACAAACATCTCAGTCTCCGACTTTATCTCCAATACATCTGACATCAGCTGTTCCTCTGATGTATTCATTCCCGATCTTATCTAAACTTGTCACTCCAAAAGAGAACCTCTGTCTTCATCTCTACTACCTCCAGCTGCCTCCTGTCTTGGTGTCACAACCCCTGTCTAAAACCCAAGAAACATCGATGGTATCATCACTATCTTATACACTTTTTCTTTCATTCTTTCTAATACTCTTATCACACATAAAACCTGACACTTTTCTCCACCCATTCCAACATAGTTGGATACTTTCCTTCACTTCTGTTCCACACTTGCTCTGGACTGTTGACCCTAAGTTGACCTTCTTTATCCCCGTTCCCTGTTGCTTCTTGTCTCAGCTTTTGTCAGCTTATTCACACACATTTATGCTCTTCCTAAGGCTAACCTTCATTCCTCTCCTTTCCAGGGCAAACTTCCATTTCTCTAGATTTTCCTCCACCTGTTCTCTGCTCTCACCACAAATCATAAGGTCATCTGCAAACATCACAGTCCATGGAAATTCCTGTCTAACCTCATCTGTCAACATGTCCATCGCCACAGAAAACAAGAAGCTCAGAGCCGATCCTTGGTGAAGTGTCATTTCCTCCTTGATCTCTTCTGTCACTTCTACAGGACCCCTCATCACAGTCTTATAGCGCTCAGACATGTACTGCACCACTCCAACTTCTCTGCTACTCCATACTTCCTCATACAATACCCTAGCTGTTCTCCTGGAACCTGCTTTCTCTAAATCCAGAAAAACACAATGCAGTTCCCTCCAACATTCTCTGTTCTTTTCCATCAACATCCCATATTGTTCTCACTTCTGATCCTAATCTGGCTTCAACAAGTCTTTCCCATAGCTTAATTAATGGAATGCCTCATCAACTTTATTCATGTTATTCCTCTGTAGTTGACAATCTTGCTCTTGAAAATTGGCACTAGCACAGTTCTCAATTACTCAGGCATCTTCACATCCCCGAGAGACTTAATGAATGGTATAGTCAAAAACTTTACTGGTGTTTGTCTTAGACACTTCCATACCTCAACAGGCATATCGTCCAGACCAACTGTCTTTGCACTCTTCATTGTTTCCAATGTCTTCCTTAATTCATCCTTACTAATATTTGCTAATCCCTGATCCACAGTGGCAACTTTTCCTCCCCTTTGTTTCTTTGTTGGGTCTCATCTTTTTCATTCAACTTTTTGAAGTTCTCCTATGTTCCTACCACACTTTTTGCATCTGTCAGTACAGTTCCATCTTGATCCTTAATCACCCTAAGATAGAAATAGATTTCCTTCAAATTTTCTCTATCTGCCTTGCCAAAATGCATAAATTCTTCTGAAGTTCCTTACCTCATAGCCTCGTTGTTTTGAGTGTAGATCTTCCTGTCATCTATTAAAATGTGTTTCTGTAGAAAAGTAATATCTGGAGGAGTTGCACACGGGACATGGCAGTCAGTGCTTGACTGGGCTTCAGCCCAGAACCTTTCCCTCTCTTTAACCCACCAGCTTTCTTGCACAGTGTTTTTGGATCAAACATGCCTCTCTCTAAAAGATTTTTCCTAGTGCCTAAAGGCGTTTGTTCATTAAGGTGAAAGCAGCATCCAAAGCAGCCTTGTTTGACTTTATTTACCTCTATCTTTATGCTATATATCCCAGTATTCCTGATTACACTCTTCAGTCCTTACATTGTCTCACTTCTTCTTAGCTTCTCTCTTGCTCTGTATCCACACTTGTACATCTTTATCCAACCACTAAAGAGTCCTTGTCAACTTTGTTTCCAGAAGACGTACCAAGTACTCCCCTATCTGTCTCCCGGATAGCATGAGCTGTAGTTGTCCAGACTTCTGGAAGCATTTTCTGACCACCCAGAACTTGCCTCAACTCCTTTCTGGAAACCACATAACTTTCTTCCTTTTTCAGCTTCCAACACATTGTCCTAAGCTTTGCCATGTTTCCTCTTCATCTTTGTCACCCTTAGTGTCTATTCCTTCAGAGTAGATTACAAAATGTAATCTACTCTTGCCTCCCACCTCCACTCTTGTATGTCACCCTGTATCCTGCCTCTTCTGGAAAAAAGTATTCATTTACAACAATTTACATCATCTTTGCAAAGTCTACCAACATTTGTCCTCGTTTTCTGAATGCCAAACCTGCCCATCACTTCCTCATGACCTCTGTTTCCTGTTCCAGCATATCCATTGAAATCTATCCCAATCACCACTCTCATCTCTAGGGATATTCTGCTTCATTTAACTCACTCCAGAATTTCTCATTCTCTTATATTCTACCTGTGGGGCATAACCGATAACAACATTGAGCATCCCACCTTCAATTTCTAACTTCAGACTCATCAACCTACATGACGCTCTTTTCACCTACATAACATTACTGTCAAACTCCTTTAATCTCAGAAATAACAAAAACAAATGAATCCAGCTGCTTATCTGGGTTTCTGTATCTCTCAGGACACACAGCTAATGAAAATCAACTTTACATAATATGAGCAGAGTTTCACCAAACCCGATGGTTTGAAAGAAATCTGATTGTTAATCAGCAAAGTTCAGTGTGGATTCCAGCCTTTCCCTTAAGGTCAACCCAATAAATTCACAGAACAGTTGGTGGATTCTAATTTGAGTTTTACCCTGAGCATCTGTGAGAGGTGAATGTTGACCCACTCTGAATCCACAAACAGAACCTTTGGAACACTTCATTAAACCTTCTATTGATGAAAAGCTGCAGGTTGCGAAGGTGACCATAGAGTGTCCAGAAGGCCCCATGCTCTCATTCCTCAGAAACATTCTGATTTCAATATAGACACTCTAAATATGGGCTGTAAGACTGACTGTGTTTAAAGGTTTCCAGTGATTAGAGGTCAGACTGAAAGGGTAATGGTGATCACAGATATTGATCAGGTTGTGGATCTCCACCAGATAGCATGTTGTGGGAGGGAGACCAAGCAGAGCCCAGAACAATGTGTGGTTGATGATGCTGCTCTGAAAAAAAAGGCTGCTTTACAGTGACGCTCTCGGTGTCCATGATATGAAGGAGAGTTAATCTCCTGAAACATCAAGCAGGCTTCCTGCTCACGTTTCCTCCAAGTGCCACTCCCACCACCCATGTGCAGTGAGGCTTTCAGCTGAACGATTGAATAAATGCTCCCAAACTTGGTCATATTCCAGCTGCTAACGCCACGACTTCTGTTCCAACAGACCTTGAGGCCACATTACAAGAGACACATTTACTCAGACTGTGTAAAGCAGAGCTAAGTGTCTGCTGCTGCAGCCCTTGGAGGTTGTGTTTTATTGGTCTGTTAAAGCCTCATATATACAAGGCCTGGCATGGTCTGTATAGCTGTTTTTCAGGCCTCCAGCTCTATTATAACGTGGTCCAGTTTCAAGCAGTTAGTGTTAGTGGTGTACAATAATTATCGGCTCAATAGCAAAAGAATATGACATCATTCTTATCTGACAGATATCATAACGAATAGTACCAATGACATGTTCAATGGTGTGAATATTTTTTCTCTAAAATCAAGCACTCAAACTCATGCATGAGACCATAAAGAGTTCAAGTAGTGTCAGTATAATTGGAGAAATCAATTTTCTGACTGGAAATAAATCATTTTAAAACAATCCCATGTCAGAAAACAACTCATTTACCATTTTAATAGTAATTAGAAATAATATAGCAATTAACCTATATGTTAATTACTACAGTATCTCCAAACTCCACAAGAGGCAGAGTGCAGTCTGTTTGTTGCCACAGTTTGCTGTCAGTTACGAGTCTGAGTGATCTGCTGATGACGGGGCCGGGCCCTGTGCTGTAACTGAACTCCAGACAGCGGACGCCAGGTCTCTGTCTGGGCTTCCTCCTCTGCTCGGGGCCCTCTCTCTCTGAAACTGGGCTCAGCGCAGCATATCGCTCTGCCTCCACATTTGTGGCCAACTAATTAAAGTGCTAGTTGTAAAGCTCAGAAAGATGATTGATGCCTTTGTGCTACTGGAGGGGAGAAAAAGAAGACATAGTCCTGCTGCAGGCTGGACACGCAGGACGTTTGTCCACAAACACACACAGTTCCATCCAGAGTTGGACATGGAGGAAGTCTGTGGTCCTGAGTGAACGCAGACAATCCCAGCATGCAGAGAGCAGGAGTGGAGGGTGGTGGCGCTGTTGGAGGAGGTGTTATATTTAGGCCATGCTGCGGTGGAGGTGGAGGCATGCGATGTTTTTCACTGAGTCGGAGGGATGAGTGGCAGAGCTGTGATGTGGGCTGGACGAGTGGAAATGTCCACTGTGAAATTACAGGCAACTCAGTGAAGGAGAGGAGATGAACTTGTTTGTGTTGTGGCTCATTGCAGCAGCAAAAACGATTCTCTCAGCTCCCAAATAAGAGGCCACAACAACCATGAGCTCAGCTTGAAGAGCTTTCCCAGAGGAAATCCTCTTCTCTGTCAAATAACCAGACGGCCTCACATTTGACTCTATATTACATCAGTGAACATGTAGCGTGGAAGAGAGAAAACTTTATGGGTTTGGTTTCAACAAAGAGCAAGTGAGTTTTAGTACAGTAATGAAGCTGGTGTCCTCCTGATGAATCGTTGTGTCCGACTATTAAAAGTCAATATCTGAAGAGGACACACTGCCAGCGAAGGACTGAAAGATTTTACATCCATGAGGAGGATTTTCTTACTGCTCTGATTTTACAGCAGAAAGCCATCATTAAACTATAGAACAGACACAATGCAACAGAGGAAACCATTAGAAAATAACAAAAACACTACAGGGAGAGTTTGTGGCCTCAGGATAACCTTTAGTGCTTCAACAGGGCTATGCTGCTCCATCAACTGCAAATTAATAATTTCTGGCTGCTGTTACCTCTGACCAGGCTCAAACACTGGATCCAATAAATATACACTCCTCTCTGACTGTTT
>VMRM01000011.1:18778708-18869495 GCA_010277075.1 Poeciliopsis retropinna | reverse complement strand
CAAAAACAAAAACTACCCGTTTTTGTGACCATAGTCAAAAATGGGTAGTTTAATGTTTATAAGACCTCATAAGAGCTTCACCTCCTCCACTTATTTAACAGATACATACATTATGTGGCGCGATCACGTCAACATTTGGCTCCCAGAGAATGATTTGTGCCAATGACATTTCTCATTGTTTTTGAAACATTTTTGCTGTCCACCCAGTCAACAATACATTCAAGTTCTCATTCACGGTCAGTTTTAATTTGACTAGAAGACACTGCTGCTATATATACAGCAAACATTGAGATCCCTGCTTTGCTTAGTGCTGATAGTAAGTGATTTGTAAATATTGTATATAGAATTGGGACGAGACAACTGCCTTGTGGCACTCCATGTTTTACAGTTTTACTGTCTGAATAGCAGCCGTTACAACGAACCAGTTGCCTCCTGACATTAAGATAACTGACAAATTACAATGCTGATTATTCAAAGACATAGGATTCAAGTTTCTTCAACAAAATCATATGATCAATAATGTCAAAGGCTGCTCAAATTCTTCATCTAGTAAACAGATCAAGATCAACCTCACAGCAGCCTTCGGGTATTTTCTAGAGGGCTTTATGTAAAGTGTTGATCCCATGGTTTTATTATTGTTCTATTTCACATAAGTTGGCAAGTTGGCAATCTGCATTAAAACCAGCCAATCAGTGCAACTGAAAATATTCCTGTTTATGATGACGTGATTTTCTCAAAGATGTGTTTTGTGGGCTTTTTAATGTTCCCATTATGCTCAAGCATTTGAAACATAGGAGTCAAGTGTCCATGAACAGAACTGGAACCAGAACAGTCTGTGAACTCCTGTATCCAGAGTTTGACTTTGGGTTTCTCCACAAGTTTTATGGCCATAAATCTCACAATGCTTCTATATTTGACAAAAGTCTGTTCCCTCCAAAGAAAACAGTGGCACCGAGGCCTCAACCCCTTTAAATACAAACGAACCACATTATTTCAAAGCCACAATTACAGGTTTGTGTGCATAAGAAGTCCAAGCAGTGATATGAAAGTCTTCTCAGAGGTATCAGGGTTTGTTTACTGAGACTCATTTAGATCAGAGCTGATTGGTTCTCATGTAGCCAACATTATGTCTCTATGACCCTCTTATAATTCAATCACCTCAACATTAGATGATAGTTCAAAATCATCTCAGTTTGTCAGGTGCAAACAAGTTTTACTCAACATCATGAAGGACAGAAAACAGCACCAACTGCTGTTGCTGCTTACAAATCTAATTACACGTAGAAGACAGTTCTTTGTCCTTCAACCACAACTGCATGTTTTACTTCAGCTGTCTGTCTAATGCATCTTCCAAATTTAGGAATTTCTTTAGAGTCACTAAGTGATCATTTTAATGTCATTAAAGTAAAAGACAGTGTGCAGCTAAACTGTAAATCTGAGTACATGTGAACCATAAGAAAGAAAGTTACCAGTCAGATTTCAAGAATCTTTCAGCTCCACTTAACCCAGTTTAAAAGGTTTTATCATTTTCCTGTTTGTCCTAAATCACAGAGGATTGTGGAAAAGGACAGGCTGGTTTCTGGGAGTATTTTACAACTTTGGGATGTGGTCACACATATCTAGCAGCTCCTTCCTAAAATGACCAGAGTCACCTTCATATTTCCCTGCTTTAACCACATGAGCCCCACTGATCTGGATTTAACACAGAGCCTGGAAAACAAGTGAAGAGAAGAATGTGACTGAAAAATGACAACAGAGAGCCGTTCTGACTCTCTCCAAACCAGGAACAGGAGCAGTAGTAGGAGTCTGAGCACCTTCTCATCACTCTTACTGCTCACACACTCCTTCTGTGTGTGTTTCATTCGAGCTTTAATGGATTGTTGGACACTGAACTGATGCAGGCTACAGTAGGTTCCTGTGTGTCATCCAGCAGTTTCCATAAAGTTTAATCAGGGCCTGAGCTGCAGTGGAGAAACAGTATGGAGAGCAGCCTGTGTTTATTATGCTGTATTAAGTTTTAGTCACAGAACATCTAAGAGAGCAGGTGCTTCTAAACATGCTGCAGATCAGTTTTCCTTTGGAAAAGACCCAGAGATCCATTTAATCTCTGCTTTAACAAACAGCAATTAGGTCGGCTAAAGAGACCTGGGTTAGATATATAAAGACCCTCATTTATCCTGCTTCTGCTTCCACATTTTCACCCAGTCTTCAATCCATCTTCTTTCTTTGTTTTTCCTGTTCAAAGCCAGTCAGGTGCTCACATTAAATCATGCACTAAGTTAACTCTCTAGTGTGTCTGAACTCTGTTGCTCACAGAACTCAACATTAACTCCAGCAGCCAGTGGTACATTTTCAGAAACTCCTCCAAGTAAAATACCTGCAGAAGGAGGGAAGCTCATAAATCCACTTCTCTAACAACAACGCATCAGAAATGATTTGTCTTGTTTCTGTAGAAGAGCTGCTGCCTCTCCTCCCCTCAGGGGGGATTTCACTGATCGATTCACATTCTGACCCCGTCAAGCTGATTCCTAAAAACTGTGGAGACAAAGTCGCTCCACCTGCTCTGACTTTGTTCTCAACGATCTGAAAGACAGAGCTCAAACAGAGCCAAACAGGTCAGCATCAGAGGAAATCAATGATTTTACTGATAATCAGAAAGACGTTCTCTGGGTCAGACATCATGACTGAGAGGATGGTTGACAGCAGGAAGGTTGGGACAATATGGAGACTGAAGATGTCTCCTTGTCTCTGTGGCAGATCAGTGTTTGGTTTCAGTGGTTTAAACACACAACACCACAGCATTGGTTCTTATCCTGATCAAACTGGAGAACGTTGTGGAAAATCAGAGAACGCTGAGATGAAACACCTGAAGAAGAAGAACTTGTACGTTCATCTTAAAGCAGGACCTTCCAGCTTGTGGTGAATAACTCTGAACTGAGTGAACCTTTGGGTCCAAACAGAGAGAGTGAACACAAACAGAATATTTTCAGTGCTCAGTGTTTGTCTGCAGAACCAAGCCAAACCAGGAGCAAGAGAGGAAACAGCCTCTCAAATATGAGCTGAGGTGGACGATCGTATTGAGATAATATTTACTTATTTTATTTTTTCACATGTCCTGTCATTGCATTTCAGGCTAACATATATCAAGAAACTGTCTGCCTACATGTTCCAGTGCAAATTTGCTTTATAAAAACCCCCCCAAAAAACACACATCTGAAGGCATCCGATTTGCTTGATTAACTTCTCTAATCAGAGCATCTGAGAAAATTTTGAATGTAGAAATTTTGGAGACTTTATTAAGACATTTTTGTGTAAATCTAAAAAGTAAAAAACATCTTATGTTATGCTTTAACACTATTACCTTTTATTTTTAACTGTGTAACTTTTCTGTGTTAAGTAAACTTCCTAGAAGTTTTCGGGATTCTATTTATAATATCAATACCAAGGCGAGCAATCATGTGTAACAGTACAAACCAATGTGTTTACCATGTTGGGTAATTCATATCAAAAAGTGGGTTGTAACTAGTTCTAACCAGCTTTTGGGGTATTCAAGTTCCCAAAAATTACTTAAGTAACTTTTTGTGAAAAAAAAAAGGTGTAGTTTTATTACGTTGCACTTTTTACTCTTATTTGAGTAATAATTCTGGATAATGAAGTAGAACAAATACTTAACCAAAGATTTGTTCTTCTCAGTTGGAGTGTTTTGTATCTGCTGAGCCTGCTGAGCCGTTTGGCGGTCAAGTTAATGAAACCGAGATTAATGGAGCACACAGAACTTCAAATAAAAGGAGTACTTTACTCTCAAATGGCACAATTTTCTCCGAGTTGCAAAAATGGAAAATAAAGTTCAAGAAATGGAGCACACATAGTCTTGTTAAGTGAATGGCCCGTAAATACTATTATTAGATACTTTATACTAGTCAGTAAATACTAGTATAAAGAGCCTAGCCAGCAGCGGCTTCCACAAAATGGCGCATTAACAGCATTATTCGAACTCAAAAGATACATAGTAAAGCAGCTTCACAGAAAACTGAAATACAACAGTTACGGCACCTCTAAAAGAGGAAAATAGAAAAACATGACGTCAGCAATATCCTTTCAGCTTCGTATACCGAACATAATACAGTTCAGATATTAATTACCGAAAATCTGGATTCTTCACTCACGAGGCCTCAAAGCTGTCTTCTCGTCTTCTCCGACAGGTTTCGGCTCAAAAATGCCCTTCTTTTCAGTTTTACCTGTTAAGTACGGAGCCCCCTAGCGGACATGGAGGATTTCTTTTTTCCTTTGCGTTAAAAATGCACAACAAACCTATGATATAAACAGAAACTTTCCGAAAGTAGAAAAAAGAAAAAGAAAAAATACATTCAAACTATTAGGACTATTGAGTTATTATCGCGAAGTAATAAAAAAAACGTAAACTGACAGTTTTGATTGTAACCCAGTTCTAAAATAGCCTACATACATTCTGTAAGTATGTCTTTCATATTGAAAATACTGTGATCATTTGTTAAAAATACAGAATTTGGATATAACTTTCTGTTTTTGTCTGTCTAATTATTTTCAAGAAACTAAAATATTAAAGCATCAAAACAATAAACCAGTATTCAAGTGGCTTTTTACTCTTACTTGAGAATAATTCTCGCCCACTAGCCACTTCTGCTCACACCTGATTGTATTTTCTCCTTGTTTTATTTGTTTTGGGGATCAATAAAAGTATTTTTGAATTGAACTGAACTGAATTTTGAAACAAATTTTTAATGCTGAGGAGTCCGCAGCGCGGCAGGATCAAAGCTGCTCGCAGGTTTCCCTGGCAACCATTAATTATTGTCACCTGCTGACGACTCAACGGAAGCACCTTCTTAAAATACGGTAATGTCATATTTGAATAATATTAAAACACTTTTACCATGGACAATAACTACTTTCTAGCACTTCGCTGTGTTCAAACTGCCTTCAGCTGAATAACTGAGTTTGTTCAACGATAGTTGAGCTTCAGCAGCTTTCTGTGTTGAAACTGTGAGTTTAGCGAGTGTACGGCAACTAGCTGCTCCGCTCGTGTTATTTTATTTGCTATACAAGACTGGTAAAAAACCAAGAGTCAACTATTTATGTCAATTTCCTCAGCTTCGAGTTCTGTCTTCAGGAACCACCCTGAACTGAAGGCACAGTTGAGTTTTTCCGCCAGTTTGTTCTACTTTTGAACGTCAGGAGGCGCTATTGGGCTGGTACTGACCAGGGCGGTCCAGTGGACCAGCTCCAGGACACCGGCTCCCAGCACAGACGATTTGAAGTCCACGCCATGACCGGGTATAAGGAAATCCAGGACTTGTTGGGGAATTTTGGTTCCAGGCACCCGCAGGAGGCAGAGCATGTGTTTGAGGAGCCGCTTCAGCGGAACACCACTTTAAAGAAATTGATTTCAAAGACGACTATATCATCAGGTTGGACTAATGATGAACTCTCACTATTACTTGTCATCACTCACAGTCTCTCAGTGTCAACACAATCTCAGAAAGTTTGTTTCCCTGGGCTCTGCTGCAGCAATTCAGACTATATTCAGCTGAATAACTTAGTTTTGTTTTTTTTGCAATTCTTGTATTTTTCATCGTCAGTGAAACAGAGAAGGTTCCATTTTTATATAATCAGATGTCCTGGTCTACTTTTATTGTGTTATTGAAACTGAATCTCCCAGGTGTGTAGTGGAGAAACTCTACAACTAGATTAAACATTCCTCCCCGTGTTTTAGAGCAAGAGGCAAGGCAGCTACATGCCTGTATGTCGAGTTAAATTAAGCATAATCAAGTCAACCATTAATTTTTCACTTTATATTTCCATATTTTTTGTTTAGACGAAAGCCTTTCCTGACTTTTTTTGTGTGCCAGATGAAGTTTTGTCTATTTTCCCAAACTTTTAGGTTTTCTGTGTGTTCAATTAAAAATAGTTTGTAGAGGTGGGAGTGCTGTAAAGTCCCTTGAAAAAGACAGTGAGGGGACGCCACTGTTGCAGTTTTTTCCACCTTCTGTTTCTGTTCGAAGCTTCGGCCAGCTCGCTAAACTGCTGCAAATGGCAGAGGACAGGAAGCGTCAAGAGGTCCAAGCGTGTCTAGAAGGTAACTGTTTCCATCCAAAGCTGTCCAGCGTTCCTCCACCACCACCTCTCATTTCTCAAATGATCTCATTTGTCTGTGTTCCTGCTGATGCTCTGAAAGCATCCAGTTATGTTGCCTTTGGCAGTTTTTAATTGATGGCCTTTTACTTTAGCACCACAGACAGAGATGTAATATGGCCTTTATTTGTCTGTGAAAAGAAGGTGGAACTGATTTCCTGGGCTCTGGGGTTGAAATTGTGTAAAATAATAACTGTCATTGTTTGATTCTGTAAATCTCAACTGTCCTGTGTCCAGAAAATAGAGACCTCATAGCTAAGATTGTTGGTCGGCGTCTCGTCGACACATCAGAGGAAGACCTCTCAGCTCTGGAGTTAGATATCAGAATTAAGCTGTTTATCCTGCTCAAACACATTGATGAAAAGATCCTCAACAAGTTTGTTGCAGAAATAGCAAAGTGAGTATCTCTCTCTCTCTCTCTCTCTCTACTGAGACATGTCTTCATGTTCCATCAGACCACAACTACTGTCCTCATTCAGACTGATCTGCTGTGACCTGTGGTTCTGTCGGACAGACATAGGCTGCATGATAAAAGATGGTAGCATGACTGAATCAGATAGGATCTTTGATCTGTGTTTATTTTTCTACATTTTGACTCCAGACAAATCAAGGTTTTACCCAGCGCAGTAGAGGAGGAAGTGGAGTTCTTGCAGGAGTACTGCGTTGAAGGGGGAAGAGGCTGCTGAAGTCACTGAGATACACATCAGGTAGAAATCTTCTTCACATTTCACTGTTAACACGAATGCTGGCTTTTCCATAGCAAAAAACTTAATATTGTGCAGCTGGAGCCAACATGGAGGTAATTCTGTCTGACAGATTCTGGTTTACAGAGTCTTTAGTCTGCAGATGCTTGTTGTCTAAGTGAAAACAAAGCATGAGGCAGCACAAGTTTCCATGTCCTTCTGCTCTCCAGCAGAATCAATTGAAGTACTCTCAACAAATCATTGTCTGGATCTGTTCCCCTTAGATTCCTTCATTGCTTTGATCCATACAGCTCACTGTCATGACAGTTTAGGTTTTTATCTCTGCAGGATATTTTCAAGCAGTTGTTTGCTGATGATTCTTGTGAAATGGAACGACAAGCATCATATCTGGGAGGTATTTAGGAATCACAGTCATTCTTATGGACAGGCTCTCTTCAGGTTCCAATTGAGGAAACAAAGTTGCATCATTGCAGCTCCCTCCTCTGATGGCAAAGCAGAAGCTCAAACCCACAAAGCAGCAGCCAGAGACACCAGCAGCTGATCTCCAAACATGTCTGCTTGTTGTTGAAGTTTAACCAGCAGTGCTGGACCAGAGGATCCCAGAGGAGACGTTAGGACACCTCCCAATAAAATAGGTTTTAGTGCTCAGAACTCTCCGACATCACTCTCACTTACAACGTTTTAAAAGCATCTGGAACAGAGTTTGATTTTATTCTAGGGAGTGTTCCCTTCAGCAAACACATGGCTCTTGTCCATTTCACATATAAGAGAATTACAGAATTTTGGTTAGCCTAATAAAGTCTGCCTGTTAGTCTGTGGTTGGGTGAATTGACTTGTATGTTTCCAGTAGCGAGTCACTTTGTGTTTAATGACAGACGATGGGCCGTGCTTGGATCCAGCTGATGGTGAACCCAACCTGCAGACGTACACGTTCATTCCTTTCCCTGTCCTGAACAATGTGCAGCTCCTAACAGCCAATCAGAGTCTGAGCTGTTCCTCCAGAAGCAGGTGTCTGTGTTTAAACTGTGACATTCATTCAGGCACATTAGTATTTTTCTACAGAACCAGAACCAGAGTCAGACCTGAAGAACAGCAGCTGAGTTCAGACTGAGCTGGGAGCCTTTAGTTGGATTCTGAGGAATGGGAGACGTTTGATGTCAATCAGATGATTAAAGAGGGATTTGTGCTTTGGAACGCTTTGGGAACGTGTTCTTTTGTTTCAGTTCCTCAGTAAAGACCCAGTCCTGATGCAGGCCTGCAGATTGTTCACAAGGGATTTTATGGGAGTTCAGGGTTTCTCGTTTGCCTCTAATAACTGCTCTGTTGTTTTCATTTCACTCTTCTTGGACTGACATGACAACACTTTGCTAGACATTAATATCCTTTTTAATCCAATAATGAAACATAATTAAACTCTGATGTTGGTTGGGACAATATTCAGAACACATCTTCACAAGTAGCAGGAATCAAACTGACCATTTGGGTTTAATAAGTAACATTTGCAGAGTTTTACAGACAAGTTTTACAGATTTGTTCCATCAAGATTTATTATATTTGACATAATTGAATCTTTGTTCTCTATTTTTAAACTCTGTCTTTTTCTGTCACCATCAGTATTTTGTAGAACAGAAACCTCGTAAGAGTATTCATCTTGCACACATAGTTTATGAAATAGAACGAGCCCAACCCAAGACGGCTGAAGAACAAGAGTGGGAGAAAGTACAGCAATCTCTGTACGGCAGGAAGAAACGTGAACCATGTCACAGATGGAGGAACCTTGGTGTGCTGAATAAATTTGGGTGAGTGAGCAGTGATGTAAGAAAAGTGGCTTTAAATCTGACCAGACTGCCATGAAGAGAGTGAGGCAGTGATCCCTCTGTTAGTGCAGAGGATCTTTGGAGCAGAAGGATGCTGAGCTCTCTCCACATCTGCTCAGCATGCCTGCCAGCAGTCACACTTTATGAAGAGATGATTGGATGCTTTATGAATATCAGTGGTAATATTCCTGATGGCTCAGTGATCTGAGTTAATAAAGACTTCAGAGTGTGGAAACCCTGTCTGCCCAATTACAGACACCAAACCAAGAGAAGTTGTGAAAAAACCTGGCGATCACATCTGGTCTCTGACTGATAAATAGATCTAGAAAGAGCTGAGCTGTTGCAGCTGGAGCTTTTGATAAGTGGACACACTGGAAGAGAAACTGGCTCAAGTTGAAAGGATCTCAGGGGCTAAAAAGTACCAGCCTTGTCTCAGATTGTTAAATAATGATGATGATAAAAAGTAGAAGCAGTCATAATGACTCTTAGTTGAAATTATTGCAGCTCAATAGAGGAAGAGGAGCTCATGATGAGCGCTGCAGAGAAGAAAAGACAGGGATCCAAAACCAAAGCCATGATGAAGACTGGACTCACAGCAGCATCTTCACCTGGACTTTCTGCCTTCCTGAGAAAGTAAGTATTACCTTTCTGAATGGCCCAGTTTGGTTTAATTGTTGGCCTGTGTTTGATATTTGTTTGCACAAAGACTTTTCAAAGTCCACAAGGCACACCGAGCCAAACTTCCCCTCCCGTTGCAGTATATGTCATGGTGTTACACATGTGTGACTTGTGACACAGTAAACACAGCAAACATTGCAGAGAGGAACGACTATTATGAGTTCACACGTTTGGAGGAGGATGACATAATGATTGATGGGCTGGAAAATCTAATTTATTTTTTCATGATATAAAAGAAAAGGAACAATGCAGAGTTGTGTAATTCAGTATACATTTCATCACATCCTTGGACACTTGATTCTCAATTGCTCTCTGACTAAAACCAGCGTTGGAACTATCTGTTACCCGACAATCCGTCCTACCTTTGCTCCACAGCTGGAAAAACTCCCAATTTACATAATCACAAAAACCAGAAAAAGGAATCTTTTGTTTTGTTAAATGAAAGCAGCAGAAGTGATGAAACTTGTAACTCTGACAACTACAGAAATGTTTACATGTGGCAGCTGCACCAAAAGTGGTGACGGAAACAAATTCACAAAAACTGAAGAAGGGAAGGCTAGAAACACTGGAGAAAACCAAAGCTCTCTCAACTTTGTTCTGTTTGGTCTAAAATAACCATGTATCTGAAAAAGGAATCTAGTTATGGTTTCAAATTGTTTGTACATCATAAAGCAAATTCCAGAACAGGGTCAGAGAAGCTGTTATATTTTGAGGTGTAGCAGACATGGATTGAACAGCTTTGTTCACTTCCTCAGCTGCTATTTCTAAAACTGCAGGGGTACTACAATTCTATAGCGCAGAAAATGGATGTCATCGTTCATAACTTTTCTATTCACTAATTGGAAAAACAAAAGAAGGAACTCCTACTCAACACTTTTTGTTATCCAACTATTAATCCAAAAAATAATCAACAGATTAACCCTCCACTGAATTAATGGTATGTCAAACAGAAAGGGCTGAGAGTTTCATATGTTGATGCTAGAAGTATCTACCTTTAGTGTAACATAAAGGTATGCAATGTTATTGTATTTTTTAAATCCATTTAATCATCAGAATAATCTATAGAATAACCGCTTACTAAAATAATTGTTAGTTGCAGCTCTAATCTAGATAGGATCATTCAAACAGACAACATTAGAAAATGATCTCTCTCATTCTTCAGTAGTAGAATACTATTTTAGCTCAATAGTGATACTGAAGGACTTGATGTTCAGTAAGCAGTTGGTGATTTTCTGAATTGATTCTCCTCTGACTTCCAGAGCATGTTGGTAAATAAGATCCTTCTCACTTCCATTGAGAAAATGTTTTATGAAAAACTCTGCAGTCGAGAAAATTTCTAAGTAAAGAAGAAAATGGAAGCTAATGGAAGGAAATTCCCTGTCTAAAAGTAGGCATATTTACAAAAGGGGAACAAAGAGATGGAACTGATATGAAAGAGGGAACATTCAGATAAAATCGACACACTTTTCAGTGTATGTTATAGTTTAACAACAGGATTGTGCTGATGGCTTTAGGGTTTTGTGTTTTCCTGCAGCAGAAAGATGCATATAACTCTAAACAGCATGTCTCTGCTCTCTTTCTGTCTGGAAACCCCACAGTGTAATTATTTAGGATTTTTGAACTGCAGTCATTTCATAATATCATCACCATAAAAAAATAAACAAATAAAAAATATCTGTTTTTATTTTAGGAGCAGATCTTTTCCCTCTCACACCACAGACTGCTGCTTGTTGTTTTGAAAGTGAAACACTTTCACAGCGACACAAGCATGATCTGTTTGATGTTTTAATGATGTTTATGAGGGAATATTTGCTCAGGGGTCTGAAGTGTTTGTTTTTCTACCTGGACGGCTACAGACCTGTTCCTCAATAAGGCTCATGTTGATTCTCACAACATCCAGAATGCAAACTGAAGTCAGTTTCTGACAAACATGAATTCATGTATTTGTTTTACATAATTCTCACTTCCCTCTCCAGTTTCTAATGCATCAGTGTTAAAGTATGAGCTTCATTTCATCATCCCTGTTATAAACATTTATTTTAACAGGAAGGAAGCAGCAGGTTGAAATACTGCTAGATTTTAAAGCTTCAATCTAATTATTGCAGAAAGAAACTGAGCTGATAAAACTAGAGATATTTCTGGAAGATGATGTTAAACTTGTTTAAATATCAACTGAGATTTTCATTAAACTAATGAATTTAACAGTAGCTGATTGATGCAAGCTGTGTCCTCATTAAGGTTTTCTCCCTCTGCTGGCCAGAAGCAGAACTGCTGCATTGTTCTTCATAGATCTTCATGACTGATTACTGCAACAACACTGATCCATAAAGCAGTCAGTAGCAGCAGGTTTTCTCACCAGAAGCTAATTTCTGTCTCATTATGTTGTCCTCTAACATCTGATGATTTGTTTTATTTTTTCTAATAATTATTTATTTTCACAAGTTTAATGATGACATCATTTTCTTCTTGCGAACAAAGCATTTCTCAACTCAAAGACCTGACTAGAACTTTTTTCAACCTGGGATTAACTCCTTTTATGACACTGATAAATATTAAGTGATTGAGCTTTATTTTATTGGACATCCAATAATCAATCATTCTGTCCAGTTCTACCAGCATCCTTCCTATGGAGCATCCAGAGACTGGATAGTTCTTGTTACTGAGTGATCTTTACTCTGAACCTGCAGTTTGAACACTGATCCTTCCTCATCAGTTCAAACTCTGCCAGGTTTCCTCTCTGACATTAAGATCCACAAAGCTCTGTCAGCCACCTGCATTCATCTGCACCAACCCAACACTGCAGATCAGAGCACCACACTTAACACAGATGTTCACTCCTTCTAGCAACATGTCCAGGTCACATCCAGAAAAGGGTTGCATATAGGGTCAACAGGGCCTCAATCCTGCTCCACATCCTTAGTGCTGTGATTTATTGGCTTGGAGCTGCAGCAGGTCAGACTGTGTCTGGAGAATCCCAGCTGCAGCTCTAGAGGGACCTGATTTCAAGAAGGCCTTCATTCAGCCACGTGGAGGTTTCTGCTGTTAGCAGCTCAGGCAGAGAAACCTGCAGGGAGAGAAGCAGCAACATGTGGAAGGAATCTTCACATGTTGCTACTTTCAAGTTCATGAAAGTAACTTTTGGTGCTGCTTTTATCCTTCAGACTAGTTCAACCCTTTTTAACTACAAAGTTTCATCCAACAAGAAGATGAAACTTTTGTGTAAACTGTTCCATAACAGCTGGAAGGGCTTGTTCAGAATCACTAATTTATGCACCTGATGCCACTGTGGTGCTGACCTCTAAGATTTAGTGGAGTAATCTACATCCAAACATATTTGGTAACTTTTTATTCTTTGACTTGGTGTCAGGTTGTTCACTCAGACTCTTGATCATCAAATCTCTAAAGACCTTAAATCCTCTATAGCCACCATGTTGTAATGCCATGGCTACAGAGGTTATTACTGTTGAAATTAATTTAATCTTCTTTCAATGATGTCAGCTGTGCAACATGTGGAAACAAGTTTATTGTTGTTTACAAATTTATCTGATCGTTATAACTCAGTAAACAAAGATTGTTAAATAAATCTCAGTTAACACTGGAGGACAAAGAAAGCACTGATACAGGTCTAAAACAGTTTACATTGATTTGAATAATTTTTCTAAGGTTGAATAGTGGTTGGATGTTTTTGTCTCGGAGCATCTGCTCTGATCCTGCTGAAGGAAAGTCAGAAATTCTTCATCATAAGAGACTTCAGATGGTGTCGATGTTTTAAAGAATGTCGACAATCCCTCCAGACCAAAGCGTCTGAAAATGAAAACATATGACCTGTTTTCTGATTTCCCAGCTATCGCTCCTGAACATCACATTTTTTCTTGTTTTTACAAGGTATGAAGCTGACCCAACAAATCCTTTGAAGAGTCAGAATGGAGGAGACAAAGGAAGCAGTAGATCCACTGCTGTTAATGGGCAAATGGTTCACATTTAGGTTTTAGCTTCATGATCTGGAGAACACATGTTCCTGTTGTCTTGCAGTGTCAGAGAACTGCTCTGTGAAGAAGATCTGCTCACACAACTGAGATTGTGGATATAGGACTCCACTGATTAGCCTGTTTGAAAATGACTGATGTTGACATCCATCCATTTTCTTTCCCTGCCACTTGTCCCAGTTTCTCCAAGGGAATCCCAAGATCTTCCCAGGCCATTCGAGAAACATATAATGGACACAAACACCTGATCTCTGTGCTACTGAAGAGAGCCAGACTGCACATCTCTCTCAGATCTCTTGTTTGTTTCACAGTGTGCAGAGGACAAACTGACCCGGGATCTGGTCCGCAGCCACCAAGGCCTGCAGCCTCTGGTGTCGCTGCTCTCTAAAGCAGAGAACAAGCAGCTGCTGGCTGCTGCCACCGGGGCCATTTGGAAGTGTTCAATCAGCATGGAGAACGTAGCTATGTATGGACACATCTTTACTATTTATTGTCCCACTTGGAGTCATGGGGATACATGTAAAAACACCAAACTCACTCCTGGCTGTTTATTGATGTCATGTGTTTTTACAAGGAAATGAGACTAATTGTAGGATGTAAACACAGCCTCATTAACCTGTCCTGGGCTGCTGCTCAGAAAGATTCCTGTAGTTTTCATTGGGAGCTGTGCAGGTAGGCGTCTCTTTCATCCTTAGCCCAATGACCGATTTTAAAAGCTTTGTTTATTGTAGCTGCTGTGTTAAATATGGTTGTGGTTTCATTCTCAGTGTTTTACTAAAACCATGCGGTCGCTGAGCTGCTCAGACTAACGTGCCTAAAGCCCTGCCCCGTCCAAAACTCCAGGGCTGGAAAACCCAGAGAAGCAGTCTAGAGCGGTGGCTTTCTCTCTGCATTTAACCTCAAGCATCATGGAGCTTCCATCTGCACCTCATTGCTTTTATAAACCTGTTCCAGACTATAAGAGCCGCCTTAATTATCACTGGGCAGAAATATCACTGAACCTGTGAGTTTATGGTGTTAGTTTGCTGCTTCTGCTGTGGTACGACTCTGTTACATTGGAAACAAACAAACACTGGCCTGGATAAAAATGAAGCCTGTCTAAATAAAGCTGCTGACTGTGGTAAACTTTACACAACCAGAGACGTCTATTACATCAGATCATCATGTTCTCCATGTTCTCTCTCTCGCTACATTTTTACAGCAGATCTTCCAGTCTGTCAGCCTCCATTTGTCAACAGAATTCTTATTCAAACAACTTTTATCTGGATGTTTGGCCCGATGGCTTGTTTCCACACATGTTGAGTCGTTTGCAGAGCAATTAGCATAACTCACAGTAGATACTTATTCCAAACCAGAACTGACAGAAGTGTTTGTCAGATTACCAGTTTTAGATGATTTATTGCTAAAACCCAATCAGCTCCAACATGTTTGTCCCTGCTGGACATCATTTTACCAACAAGGTTTCAGTTCTCAGATCAGACCTTCTGCTGGTCACCACAGTTCTTCTCTCATCATGATCCTGAATCAGGTCATCCAGAGCTCATGAGAACTCCATGATCACTTCCTGGTTTTCCATCAGATCCTCCTGTTTGTTTTCATTCTCCACCAGTAAGCAGGTGTGGTTAATGACATCACACTTCCTCCAATGAGTCCAGTGGAAGAACAAGTGTGAAGACGGATTTTTAATGCCTTCAAGGTCTGTGGTGTCCCCTCTAATCCATCACTGTCAACTGCAGCTTCATTGTAATCTGTTTCCTAGCTGCACCATGGGAAGATGGAGCCGTTTTGGAGGATGATATGAAGCTTCACTTTAGTTTTTGGTCGTGGACTGAAGAGGCCCTGCAGACTGAAGTCTGATGTTCTGATCCCTCTGGACTGAATTCTATGCAGAAGGAAAACAGATGGAGCAGAGAACGTCCCTGACGAGCGTCCGCTCATTGCAGACATGAAGACACTGTGATTAGGGAGTGTTTAGGTCATTATGACAGCATCAGTGTGGGCTTTGTTAGTTGAAGCACACATGTGGAACACGTTCCATGTTTTTATAGCAGACAATGGACGGTCTGTGGTGTAAATCTTTGACCTCTCAGAGGCAACTCCAGTTTGAAACCAGTCATGTAAATGAGATGAAATCAAACTGCTGCTTCAGAAAAAATCACTCAGACATTCTAAAATATGGAGTCACCTGTCTCTGGTTCTGTTTGTCTTGGAAAGGAGTCAAACAGAACTCCTTTCCAAGTAAGGAAAGGAGTTTCCCATGTTTTGCCAAAACATAAAGTTTTGGCAAAATTCATCAAACATGATGAATCAAACATGAAGTGAAAATTTGACTCTGCATCTATTTATAAATCCATGTAGGAAGAACTAGATCCAGATGTGTGCAGGTTGACCTCTGACCTGAGCTTTTCTGAGATTTTTGTGGAAAATGAGTTGAGAGTGGGTGGGCCACAGACCCTGCAAAAGATCTAAGTGGGAATAAAAAGTGCTGAAATCAGCTTCTGCTTCCATGTTGTTTAGTTATAGTCATTGTTAAATCTGCTTCTGGTCGGCCAAATGGAGCCAAATCTTCACTTTGATTTGATTCTAGAATGAAATGATGGTTTGTGTTTCCCTCAGAATCATTGACCATCTTGATGGAGTCCGCCTGGTGTGGTCACTGCTAAAGAACCCCAATGCAGAAGTTCAGGCTAGTGCTGCATGGGCCATTTGTCCGTGCATCGAGAATGCAAAGGTACAGTAAACATACATTTTTGAAGATCTGGGAGACATGAAGTCCATCATTGTTTCTCCTCTATGCAGAGTGTTTGCTTCTTAAACACGTCTGGTCCACACATTTATCAATCATAGATTTTTATTTTAGAAGGTTGTGGGGGGATAACAAATCAGAATGACTTCAACAAATTTCTACCTGCTCACTAGAACAGCGTTTGATACAGTTCTGTGTGAAAGAGGTTTAATAAGAATTAGACATTTTATCCCCATGTGCCAATAAACTTTGGAGCCTGTCTACCTGCTGTAATAACTGGAGCATTCATCTTCATTCATCTTCCTGCAGACAGGATTCAGTCTTACTTTAGTGACAGATTTATTTGATCTAGACAGTAAGGAGTCTTGTGGATTTGAGAAAAGTAGCAGCAAATGTTAAACCTTTACTGATTTAATGAAGGAATGAAATGAGAAACGATTGATGTCCTGAACCATAAATGTGTAAAAAGCTCATTGTCACAGTTTGTACTTTTTAAAGGCCTCCCACTGAACCAAGGACAAGGCTCTGAATAAAATCTGAGGACTGAGAAACAGTGAAACATTTAGTTGAAATTATTAGCTGTGTCCAGATGTGGCCTCTTGGGTCGGTGGACAGAGGTGTTATAGACACACAGAAATGCTGTAAAGGGCTTTAACAAAAGGCTGAGGCAATAAGTTTGCAGTGGAAAGTGGAGACTGCCAAGTCTTGGAGTGTGTTTGCCAGAGCAGCAACGGTTGGGTCAAGATTGTGAAGTTTGCTTCCAGATCCTGGCTTCCTTCCATCTTAGTTCTGCGGCAGGCCGACCATGAGCAGAACATAATCTCCTCTTTAAATGATTCTTCTCTTTATCCGACTGCAGCTCAGGGTTCCCCCATGCTGGTCTGTGCTCTGATAGATTGATCTGTTTATTATATTCTTCATTGATTTAATGATTGTCGGGTTTCTGTGGTCGTTGGTGAAGATCTCAGGGTCCCTGAAACATCTTAATATCACTTGGACCTTCTCTGAAGCTCATAGTCCTCACAGTAGAAAATGAATTCTCTATAATTATAAACTGGTGAAGAAATGACTGAAGATGAAAACGTGTTGCTCACACAGAAGCTCCTCTGTGGTTCCTGTCTGCTCTAACATGCTTTATGAGCCTCCAGCCATGTAGAGGCCTGTGTTTTCAGTTGGAGCTGCTTCAGGAAGCTTTGTGTCAAGTTACTCCTGCCAGAAAACAATTACCTCAGCTGGACCTGACAGAAATAGACATGACAGTGTTGATTTATCAAAACAAGATCATTGTAGAGTAGTGAGCTGCAGATGATACCTCAGACGATGGAGGAAGACCACTGTTGTTCATGATGCTGAACTGGACTGAAGTTCAATAGCAATGTTTTCACTCTGAAGAAGAGGCTGTGGTTGAGTGGATGCTGCCCAGAACCAAATGACCTTAGCCGTCTACAATAGCTTACAGGCTATGATGCCAGCAACCGTAACTGGGAATAAAAACAGCCAGAGAAATGAACTGTGCACCAGAGGGTTGCTGAGGTTTTAGTGGAACCACAGTATATCCCTTCTGAATGTTGACTATAGTTTACTACTCTATAGCGAAGGCAAACAAGGCAAAATCACACAATTAAAACGGAGGAAGAGTTTCCAAGGTTTGGTGCTGCAAAGCGAAGACGAGGGACGGCTGTAAGGAGCCGTGGGAAAATTAGTCCTGCTGAGTTACAGCAAGAAGCTGATGTTACTGAAGGGAAAACAATCTTTACCTTTGACCAAGTCATCTGATGATCATGTCGCTCTGTGCAGAGGAGGTTCAGGAGACACACTGTTAGTCTGGCTGTCAAATCATTGGATCATTAGAATCTTTCATAAATTTGGTCTCTGAGTTGAAAAATAAAGTGGTTTCAGTTTGTTTCACAGTTTTGTCTTCTCTTTCAAGAGCAACAAGATCTGTTGAATTGACGTTTAGTCCATGTTGGTTGTCCAGTTTCTGTAATAAATGAATCAAAGTGCCTTAAGTACATTCTAATGCGGTCATCTTTTCTTGTTGTTCCCTCAAAGCTTCCAGGAGTACAGAGCTCTGCAGATCCTGATTGGTCTGCTGACTGATCAGCCTGAAGAGGTCCTGGTCAATGTAGTGGGAGCTCTGGGACAGTTTGCTCAGATACAAGCTAACAAGGCCGCCATCTGCAACGGCTGGGGGGGCATAAGGGCTCTCATTAACCTGCTCAATGGAACAAATCAGGTATATAACATTTGTTCTTCCTGCAGTTCTTGTTCAAACTAATTCCTTTATTGATCCAACATCTGCTCTGTGTCATTTAACCAGGCTCTGCTTGTAAATGTAGCAAAGGCTGTGGGAGCTTGTGCCACAGAAAAGGAAAACGTGGTGTAAGTTTATTTCTTCCTTTACAATGTTTCATGCTCTACTTATATTTACAGTAGATCCATGAGGCGCCTGTTAAAATGTGATTAGTGGCTTATTTCCCATAGTCAGTGAATCAGCCCAAACTCACTCCTGGCTGTTTATTGATGTCATGTGTTTTTACAAGGAAATGAGACTAATTGTAGGATGTAAACACAGCCTCATTAACCTGTCCTGGGCTGCTGCTCAGAAAGATTCCTGTAGTTTTCATTGGGAGCTGTGCAGGTAGGCGTCTCTTTCATCCTTAGCCCAATGACCGATTTTAAAAGCTTTGTTTATTGTAGCTGCTGTGTTAAATATGGTTGTGGTTTCATTCTCAGTGTTTTACTAAAACCATGCGGTTGCTGAGCTGCTCAGACTAACGTGCCTAAAGCCCTGCCCCGTCCAAAACTCCAGGGCTGGAAAACCCAGAGAAGCAGTCTAGAGCGGTGGCTTTCTCTCTGCATTTAACCTCAAGCATCATGGAGCTTCCATCTGCACCTCATTGCTTTTATAAACCTGTTCCAGACTATAAGAGCCGCCTTAATTATCACTGGGCAGAAATATCACTGAACCTGTGAGTTTATGGTGTTAGTTTGCTGCTTCTGCTGTGGTACGACTCTGTTACATTGGAAACAAACAAACACTGGCCTGGATAAAAATGAAGCCTGTCTAAATAAAGTTGCTGACTGTGGTAAACTTTACACAACCAGAGACGTCTATTACATCAGATCATCATGTTCTCCATGTTCTCTCTCTCGCTACATTTTTACAGCAGATCTTCCAGTCTGTCAGCCTCCATTTGTCAACAGAGTTCTTATTCAAACAACTTTTATCTGGATGTTTGGCCCGATGGCTTGTTTCCACACATGTTGAGTCGTTTGCAGAGCAATTAGCATAACTCACAGTAGATACTTATTCCAAACCAGAACTGACAGAAGTGTTTGTCAGATTACCAGTTTTAGATGATTTATTGCTAAAACCCAATCAGCTCCAACATGTTTGTCCCTGCTGGACATCATTTTACCAACAAGGTTTCAGTTCTCAGATCAGACCTTCTGCTGGTCACCACAGTTCTTCTCTCATCATGATCCTGAATCAGGTCATCCAGAGCTCATGAGAACTCCATGATCACTTCCTGGTTTTCCATCAGATCCTCCTGTTTGTTTTCATTCTCCACCAGTAAGCAGTGTGTGGTTAATGACATCACACTTCCTCCAATGAGTCCAGTGGAAGAACAAGTGTGAAGACGGATTTTTAATGCCTTCAAGGTCTGTGGTGTCCCCTCTAATCCATCACTGTCAACTGCAGCTTCATTGTAATCTGTTTCCTAGCTGCACCATGGGAAGATGGAGCCGTTTTGGAGGATGATATGAAGCTTCACTTTAGTTTTTGGTCGTGGACTGAAGAGGCCCTGCAGACTGAAGTCTGATGTTCTGATCCCTCTGGACTGAATTCTATGCAGAAGGAAAACAGATGGAGCAGAGAACGTCCCTGACGAGCGTCCGCTCATTGCAGACATGAAGACACTGTGATTAGGGAGTGTTTAGGTCATTATGACAGCATCAGTGTGGGCTTTGTTAGTTGAAGCACACATGTGGAACACGTTCCATGTTTTTATAGCAGACAATGGACGGTCTGTGGTGTAAATCTTTGACCTCTCAGAGGCAACTCCAGTTTGAAACCAGTCATGTAAATGAGATGAAATCAAACTGCTGCTTCAGAAAAAATCACTCAGACATTCTAAAATATGGAGTCACCTGTCTCTGGTTCTGTTTGTCTTGGAAAGGAGTCAAACAGAACTCCTTTCCAAGTAAGGAAAGGAGTTTCCCATGTTTTGCCAAAACATAAAGTTTTGGCAAAATTCATCAAACATGATGAATCAAACATGAAGTGAAAATTTGACTCTGCATCTATTTATAAATCCATGTAGGAAGAACTAGATCCAGATGTGTGCAGGTTGACCTCTGACCTGAGCTTTTCTGAGATTTTTGTGGAAAATGAGTTGAGAGTGGGTGGGCCACAGACCCTGCAAAAGATCTAAGTGGGAATAAAAAGTGCTGAAATCAGCTTCTGCTTCCATGTTGTTTAGTTATAGTCATTGTTAAATCTGCTTCTGGTCGGCCAAATGGAGCCAAATCTTCACTTTGATTTGATTCTAGAATGAAATGATGGTTTGTGTTTCCCTCAGAATCATTGACCATCTTGATGGAGTCCGCCTGGTGTGGTCACTGCTAAAGAACCCCAATGCAGAAGTTCAGGCTAGTGCTGCATGGGCCATTTGTCCGTGCATCGAGAATGCAAAGGTACAGTAAACATACATTTTTGAAGATCTGGGAGACATGAAGTCCATCATTGTTTCTCCTCTATGCAGAGTGTTTGCTTCTTAAACACGTCTGGTCCACACATTTATCAATCATAGATTTTTATTTTAGAAGGTTGTTTCAGTCAGAAGGCAGAAGCTTGTTTCTGTCACCCAGCTTGTCTCTCAAGCTGCTGCTTCTACTGGGAGGTCAGCAGGGGCAGAGCTGTGACAGCAGGGGCTTACATGAACCCTGGGCTAATATGAAGCAGAGGAGCTTCCTTGGCACACTGGGATTGATGAAGTGAGGAACAGACTGAGAGAAAGACTGTAATATCCTGTGGCTCTGATTTCCTTCCTGCATGGTGGACCATGCAGCTTCTGTGTAGCCACTTCTCCAATAAAAACACTATGAAACTGGAACAACTACATGACCCTAAATACTGCTTATATCATGTTAGCTGCTATGTTTACTTCAAAATTAAGAGCTTTTGTTGGTCGATTTTCTGTCATGAAAACAGAAGATCTTACCTGCATTTAGACACCACTATAACTGACATTAACACTGCATGATATAATATATCTGTGTCTACAAGATATACTGCAGAACATCTGCTGGAATATAATTTGTCAGACATAAGCTCAGTTTATATGGAGCTGTTTTGTTACATCAGAAGTGAAATCATGCAAAATTTTAAGACATTCAATCAGAACAGACCGATCCGACCCCGCTCAGTCAGTATCAATAATCATAAACACATTAGCAGAGTTATGGTTTTATCCTTCTCTTCTCAACATCAGGTGTTATTTGGACATCTGCATTCCAGTTTTGAGGGATCTTCATAAAGACAGTTTCTTGGTGTTTTTATGGGACGGGGCAGTGATGAGCTGAACCTGATTCAACTGCTTTACTGCCATCTTGCTTTTGCTGCTCTGCAGACACAGATATCGACAGGAGCTACACTAACTGACTGTAGGTTATTTACTGGCACTGAATTTATTCAGTAAAATGAGCCAAACTACAGAGCAGCAGGTCCTTCCAATCAAGTAAACTGAGCCCTCTCAGTTCCACATGATGAGGTGTGTCATTAATCTGCCTGTTTGCAGAAGCACATTTAGATGCCTGGTTGGCTTACACTGCATGTGAGCAGTGCAAGTTCTAGAAGTCTGATTGGTCCAGAGAAGAGCCTCAGAGCGTTCTTCTGAGCTCAGCCTCATATCAAACACAACAGATAATGTGTTTTCTATTTTATTTCGTCCTGAGGGGGAGTTTGGCAACAAATGTCTTTCCAAGTGCATCCTCTTAATGCAGCAGCCTTAAGAACTGGGGGCCCCTCTGGGGCATGAAAGGGATTCTGGGTAGTCTGTGGCAGCTGGTGGCTTGAGAGAGCTTCCTCTGTCGCAGGGACTCCCAGCAAGCCATCATCAGTATTCCTGAGGAAAAGCTTCCTGTGTGTCGGAGGGTCTGTGGCCCTGGCAGCTCCCTCACTGGCCTGCACTGTGCACACGCCTCATCCTCTGGCATGGCATCACAGGGCCCATACACTGCACTGACTCCTGATCCCAGCTCTGAGCTCCCTGGTGGAGGAGAGAACACTAAAGTACATCCAGTTCTACCCCAGGACTTAACAAGCCAAACTGCAAATCAGCTTCTGTTCTTTGTCTTTGCTGAATTTCATCAAGTTGCTTGATTTAACCAAAACAATGTACAAATTTGATTCATTCAGGACCATGTATCAGCTCCCAACATACAGGCGATGTTGAAACAGACTTGACTTCAGCCAACTTTGTGTTTTCCATTCAGTCGTTCAAAATGAATGCTTTGACAGTTCAGTCTGAACATTACAGACCGATCCACCTTCATGTGTTCTGCTGAAAGCGTCCTCTCTTCCTTTGTGGTTCACTCTGTTTGCTAGGAGTTTCACCACAAGTGGTTCAGAGTCTTGAGGTACCAGCTGGTACCAGAAACCCAAAGCTGGAGGGCACAGAGTCCTCATTGTGGAACAAAGTTTTACATGTCGCTTTAAATCTCTAAATCCGGTTTCAGAATCATTGGGAAAGGTGAAGATGCAGGAAGAAAAACTTAAACTTATCAAACTGCAGGATAGGATTATACTGTTTCCAGTTCTTCATCCAGACTTATTAAATGTGGTCAACTTAACCTGCCCTCCTCTCCTTTCCCACATCACTGTCCCTCCTTTGTATCGTCTTCTGCATTGACCTTCACTGAGCAGCAGCTAATGTGTGTCTCTGTGACTGCAGGATGCTGGGGAAATGGTTCTCTTCCTGATTGGTGGACTGAAGTTGATCATTCAGTTACTGAAGTCACCAAGCAACGAGGTGCTGACGAGGATTTGTGCTGTCATCGCTAAACTAGCCAAAGACAAGGAGATCTTGGGCGTCCTCTCTGATCGCGGGGTTGTCCCCCTGCTGGCCAAGCTGTCTAACACAGTAAGAACATGTCGCTACTGACAACAAAGCGGATTTTACTGTCTGAATACCAAGATTCTGTCTAGTTTAGTTAGGTTGAAGTTTAGTTGGTGTTTTGCTTTCAGTTTCTTCAGATATCAGCTGATCAGTTGTTGGTCAAGAATTTCTTCCTGTTCTCTCTGCAGACTGATGTCAGACTTCGCTGCCACCTGGCCGAGGCCATCGGCCACTGCTGCATGTGGGGCTCCAATAGGGCGTGCTTTGGTGAACATGGAGCCGTTGGCCACCTGGTTTGTTACCTGGAGTCCAACGACAATTTACTCCTCCTTAACACAACCATGGTACTGTACCAACTGTCCAAAGACCCCAACAACATCATCACCATGCATGAGGAAGGAGTCGTCGAGGTCAGTTGTGCTTCCTCTTTGACTGGATACCTGCGTCTTAATTAAGTCTTAATTCGTTGCTCATTTCCGGTTTCAAGTCTATTTTACATTTTTGAGGCTAATTTTAGCATAGCTGCATTGAGGAATTTGTCCTTTGGTCTCCTGCCGCCCTTGTTTCAGTGATTGTGAAAAACACAGAGTAATAAACTTTGAGAGGCTGAGACTATTTTCAGAGCCTTTGACCGATGGAGCAGAAACAGTTGGTGGAAACAAGCCTCCACTTTCCAGCCATCATGGGAATTGAGAAAAGCAAACAGCTCAGTGTGTGCAAAGTGCCAACCCGACACTGGACCCTAGATGCCATTGCAGCACAAGGCAAAGGACTGTAGCTGGGGGCAACTGTTGCTAAGGGCTGTTGCTTTACCTCAGGGCAGAATGCAGCAGCAATATGTTTCAGACCCAGGACTGATGGAGAAACGGCTGAAACCCATCCATGGTTCTGTTTATTTTCCTCACAGTTGGTTACATCCACCAGACTTTTTATTGGGGTCATCATGTCTTCCAACAAGGAGCTAGTTCTGTATTTTCCTGCTCAACTCCGCACACTCTATTTGTGTCTCACAGTAAAATAGAATGAACATCAAGACGGTGCTGTGATGGAAGTCTTGTTATGAAGGATAAAATGTTCATGTTTCAGCATGTTGGTAAACCCTTGCTCTCTGATCCTTTCATTAAATGAGGTTTTACAGAAAAACTACCACATAAAAATCCATCTGTGACCACAAGTGTGTGAAACGGCCTCCCAGTACCAACTGGACTCTAAACTGGGAGCTGGTTCTGCAGCTGAAGCCAGATGTTCCCATGTTCATTGAACTGGTTTACTTAAACTCAGAAGCAGCAGCCATGATGGGTCAGCTGAACTGAACCTCAGCTGTTCTCAAAGATTTCAACCCAGTTTACAAAAGCTGCTGAAATCAAATGTGTTTAAAGTTTGAGCCACAACAAAAACTGGACCATTCCTTCATGTGTCACACTATGTTAGTGTGTGAAACACTCCTCCTTTATAGTGTGTGTGAGAGTGTGTGCTTGTTATTAATGTTGCAGCTCAGAGTTGCAACACTTCAGCATGAGGTATTTTTGGACTTTAAAGAGCTTAATCACCAAAGACCCTGTAGCTGCAGCAGCTCTGCAGTTTATCTGAATGTCAGACATGGAAACACAACACAGATCGCCTCATTGGTCAGATTGAAGTTCATCTCAGCTCTTCTGAACAGGGATGCTGATACTAACCTGTCTGAGTCCAGAGGAAACACACTGTGTGGGAGCTTGTCCGTCTCCACAGCTGAGTGTGTTGCTCTAACTCTGGACTTCATGATTTAGTGAGATCATATTTTTTTCTTCTCCTATTGGATAAATAATGAAAACAACCAGAAATGATGGAGCTGCTTCTCACAGGGGAACTGCACTGCAACCAAAACACCCGAGGGAGTAACTAGCCTCTCGGATTGATCTAATGTCCGCTCTCAGGATCTCCCACTTTCCTCTGGATGAGCCTCATTTTGTGTTGTGTATCAAATCAAGCTGCCTTCCTCCAGGCCTGTATGTTGCCTCCAAAGTTCTGGGGATTGTTTGCTGAAGCCATACATCCATTCAGACGGATTCAGACAGCTGCTTGTGTTAAACAGCCTCTTTCATAAGCAAAGCTTTGTGAGGGAAATTGCTGAAAATGACTAAATGCAAACCGTAATTATTGGTCATTTGCAGCTGAATGTTTTCCAGAATGCAGCTTTTGCCAGGTCCTGGTGTGTATTTTAGGATCTTGCTAATCTAAATGAGAAAAACGTTTGCTCTTTAGTTGCTCTGAGTTCACCTCTCACCCTGGCACGGTGCGTTTTCATCTGATTCTTCTCTCATGTTTTATTCTTCTGGAGATTTGATAAAATGAGCCTAAAGAGGAACCAGGAGTACCTGGAGATTCAGCCTCATAAGTTTCCTTTTAGTTTGTAGAGAAGCTGTTTTCAGCTTGTGGCTGTGCTGAGCTGATGATACAGGAGCTGTGGCCACAGCTTTACTAGGACCACCATAATTTAAATCCAAGCAGAGGAACGTCTCAGAGCCTTTGACTGAAGCTTCTGTCCCTCTTGTTGTTCAGCTCTAACAGACTCTGGGTTCAACCTGAAACTTTCCCTCCTATTTCTCTTTGGAGACCCAGAAAAAGCAGCTCAGCATCTGTGGCTGACTGGAGGCTGCAGGGAATGTTGTTTACCTGGACTTCTGCACCAAGTTCCCCTCGACTCGGCTGAACACAGCCGTCTGTCTGTCCTGTTTGCCTCCACAGTTGAGTGTAAAACATGGGAAAGCTGGGAAGAGGAGCTCCCTGGACTCACTGGAAACATCTTGAGAAGTCCTGCTGCAGTTTTCAAACACTGAGCAAGTGATGATGTTCCTTCAGTCAGAAGATGCGTAATAAGTGCTGGATTATATTCCCAGAGATCCCAGCTGGGAGGGAAAGATGGAGCTGGAAGAAAGGCTGCAAAGAGAGACGTGCTTATCTTAGTTTAGCTCTTCAGGAGACCTTATTTGGCCCCGTCTGAATAACATGCCACGAGGCTGGCAAATAAAGCAACCCTGGCACTTCTCAGGCATCCTGTTTTTCACTAAAGAGCCTTGTTTAGGGAGCTGCATGTTTTCTGGAGCTGCTGGAGGGAAATGTGCTGCTGGAGCTCTGATGAATGGACTAATAATCCTGCTGAATGTGTCATAAACAATTTTCATCTCAAGTTTACAAAGACGATCTTGTAAACTCTGACATGTTCGTCTGCTGCTCACCTTCTTCCCCAAACTGATGTGATTCTAGTCAGGAAGGAGGATGTTAGTTTCTCTGTTGAATTGGACTCAGACTGTAAATCTTTCCTTTGTTTTCCTGTCTGTTTATCTTTGTGCTGAAATTCATAGGAATGTTTTTTTCTCTGCCCCTCAGTCTTCTGGTTATCCTCATTGATTTGGAGAATTCATGTAAGTTAATGTAAGCTGATCAACTTTTGGAGATCAGACAAAATTTATTCGGAAAATAATGTTTCATTTGCAGCTCAGATTGTTGAACACGGACTGAGCGGATTTGGAAGCTGACGACACAATGAAATTAGTTTCTTTCTGCAAGAATATTTTTAAAGCATGTTTGTGCATTTAACTCTTTGGACGTCCTCTGCTCTTAAAAGGTCCAAATCACTCTGAACCACATGGACCAAAGAGTGAAGGTTCTTGGTGCCGTCTGTCAGAGATCAATATGTAGAATAAAATCCTTCCAGTTTTTCCCTGAGTATCCTGCTTCATCTGCAGTTTAAGCAAAGTTTGTTTTTTTTTAACACATTTGTTATCAAGCAGAAGATCGTCTGCCTTTCCTTGCTCCTTTAAGCCTTTACCTCCCTTGACGCTGTCGTTGCTACACCCACCTGTTTTCTTCAGATAAAAAAAGATTGACATTACCATGTGTCCTATAGAAAACCTACTACACTCGGTTTTGAATGTTTCTTTGATAAAAGAGGAAAATGTTGCAAAAAGCTCCAAGTCTTTCAAATCTGCTCCATCAGATAATCTGAGAGGAGACTCGTATGAAAAGTCAGCCTGTGATGATGAGAGAGCTTTTATTTGTCCTCTTGCTTCTGTTTACCTGAAAACTTTCATCTTGAGCTTCTTGTTTCTATCAATGACATCATGACAAGTTCATCCAAACAAACCCTTCTCTTGCTCTTCTACAGTCTGGAATCTATGATGATCAAAATAAACGATTATTTTTGAAGCTTCTTTTTCCAAATGAGTTTTAAAAGTGAAACACTTTGGAGCCCCGTCTCTGCTTTTGTTAAGTGATTCAAAGGAGATTACAATGTCTAAACAGCCACATCTGCTTCTGGGAGCTCAGTCTGCTGCCGTAGTTTATATCCATGTGTTGTTATATGAACAAACCCAAAGCTGCAGCATTTAGATAAATGCAAGAAAAACACTTTGGTTCTGTTGAACACATTGAGTCTGCACAAACACTCTCTAAATAGCATTCAATAGTAATGCAGCATCAATGTCATCTTGTTAACCTCAGTGGAGAAGAAATATCTGTAGTGTGTTGTACTTCCACAACTCCCATCCACTGATTCCATTTTTAGTTTGAACGTTTATTAGAAAAGGTCAAATCTATTTTATAAAACAGCTCATTTTTTTAGGCAGTAAAATTTAAACTCCCTTTTGCCTGCAGGAATCATCTGTGTCCAACACAGCAGCAACAAAATTTCCAGTGAATTAGAGAACAGAAAAGCTGTTCAGCTTTTTTCCTAAACCTTTTGTTCCTGTTGCAGATTCCCTCACTAATCCCATCTCTTTCTGTTCTTCCAGCTTGCAGACATTTATTTCTTGGGATGTGTGAGTAGTTATCATTGCTGCTGATCTGGTTCTGTTTATTAGAAACAGTCTGGGTCGGGCTCCACAGGCCCTCCATAGCAAACTGTTGGCTTCAATCATCGATCCTCCTCTGATCCTCCTCCTCTGCTGCCCTGGACCCACTAAGCTCTGAGATGCTGGGCTCTCCACCTCAGTCGCTGCCACAAAGTCTAAAGGGATTTTTATCAATATCTGCTGCATGCAAGAACATAAAATTAGTAAAACATAGAAAATATGTGGCTGGAGATCTTCATCGCTCTTTGAAGTCTAAGCAACAGCAGCTGCTTGCAGGGGTCACTGGAAGAGCACGATGAGGGAAGAGTGGCTGGGATCGCTGATTTCATGTGAAGATGAAACTTCACATGAGACAACACAAACTGGTGAAGACAGAAACTCAGAGGGCAAAATCACAGAATCACTCGAACAACAAGATGGATGGTTACTGCTTCTTGAAGTGTTGTCAGAAAAAAGTCCTAGAGATTTTTCAACTCTGAACAAAGTGATTCCACCATGTGGAGCCAAAATGTTGCGTTTACCTGGAAACAAAGCAGTTAGCTTGACGTGCAGGGTACATCAGCTCTGGAGAAGCTGGTTCTGTTATGCTAATCTAGGTTCTGATCCATCAGACTGTCCAATGTCTGCTAAACACCCCGAGGTAGAAATAGCAACATATGACATCACACTGTCCTACTTAATGGGGTCCAATAACTCAGCTTCTGTTTGCCGTTAGGATGAATTATGGACAAAACAACCAATCAGATGAAATACAGCAGAAAGAAATGATGGAATCACTCAGTGATGAAGAAAGACTGACGATCCCCATGAGACATCTGTCGGCTCAAAGGATTTTAAATCACAACTTCAGGAAGGATTTGCACCAAGAACATGTTGGTTGTTTCCAGTCAGCTGGATCTAGAGTTTGGAGGAAGTAGCAGCACAATGAGGAAATTGTAAAACTAAGGCACACAAAGACTAAAGAAGACGTCAGAAGATCAGGATAGAAAACTGTCAACACCATGATGTGGAAGTTGGAAATGTACAAGAAAAGTAATAAAAACCAAATGGAAGAAACAAGAAACAGTTTGTAACTGAACTGTAATAAATCAGCTGAAGGAGAGTCAGACATAAACCATCATTCAGATGCTCTGGTGTGACTTGAAATGTGCCGTTGACATTCAACCACTTTTGAATGTGGTTGAATTAACATCACCCCCAAAATGCTTGTGTGTCAGACAATGGTTCCACGAAGACATCGCTGTCCTCATGATGGTTAAGACGTCATTTCTGCATAGAAGAGTCGGCCAAAATTCCTCACTGCTGATCATAAAGACTCTTTACCTGTTATCACAAACTCTTAATACCAGTTGTTGCCAGTTGTTAGAAACTAGTACACAATAAAACAATAACTCAGCATGTAGTTCACAGAATAGTATTTAGTAGGCATGTCTGTCCTGCATGTCCATGAAGCTGAGATGTGCAGCTCTGAGGTCAGACTGGGGGGAAGCAGCAGAACTGTTCAAGGAACTCAGCCCTCATGCTGGTTTGTCATGAAGCCACAGTTCAGAGTATTAGTTTTGCCACAAGCCCTCTGAGAAGAGAAGTGTCTGCGTTCTTTGGGACATTAATCACACTGGGACATCACTCAGTCCCAGAATTAAAGGTTCTCTTTGGCAGGAGCAGCTATTATCTCCAACTTTGACCTTCCATGCCCATGGGTAAAACACTTTAAATAATTGTCAAGTGGAGGGAAAAGCATAGGGATAGCCCTGATGGCAGTTCTTCTATACTGAGGGACCATGGAACGTGTCTCACCATTGGCCTAACCTTCACCCCATCTCCAGACTCCAGTCTGTGGTTCACATGGCTACTATGAGGAGAGTTTCCAGATGTCCAGACCTTATTGTTTTTTACTACCACACAGTCCTCCTTTTTCTTTTCTATTTTCTTTTTCTTTTATTTATTTATTTATTTTGTTGGGATAAGTTAAGTTGTATTAAAATGAACTTAAATCCCACGTATCCCCAGGGCTCTGTTGCAACATTCACTAAACAAACTAATAAACTGTAAAAGTTCTAAATATTAGAAGTGGTTTTTCCATTCTCTCCAAGGAACATTTTCTAATAAAAAATAAATAAATAAAAAAAAATAAAACAACAACAAAATAACCCAAAACAAAACTGTTGCACAACAGCAGTATGGTTAGCTTGTTATTCTCCCATCATAAATGTGTGTTCTCTCAGAACTCCTCCAAACAAAGGGCCACACTCTCTGCTAGCTGAGGCCTGAACACAGCTTCTGTTCTCAATCAAAAGTGAGTTTTTCTGCCATCCCAGCAGCGCCACATGATCGGGGTAAACTTTGTCAAGCCATATTTCCTCAGGCCTGACTCACTTACTGCAACACAGCCACCAGTCTCTGGACTTTACCCACACTCATGATCTTCATGGTGGCCTAAAATCATTCACACAAAACCCCTGTGTTAGAATAATTATGTTTTATTATCATTCTTACATTAACAGATTTACTAGTTTGTTTTTCATCCCCTAGGTTTAGTATTCACACCCCAGAGAGAAGGAATTTATTAAGCCTTGAATCTGCAGCTGCTTCTTATCAAGGGATACTTGGGCCATTGTGTAGAATGTTAGTTTCTGTATTCTCTTTCTTTGTCTTTCACAAAACTTACTTTTTCCCAAAACCTTGAAACCACAGCTACTTCTTATCCTGGGACACTCCTTACATGGCCTGTGTGTAGGGTGTTAGTTTCTGTAGTCTCTTATCTTTCTTTGCCCTCCTTCCACATTCATTTCCTGCTCTGCTTTGTAATAAGACCGGTTCTGATGCAGAAGGTCAGAACGCATGGCAGACACCTTGAAGAAGTGGCTTGCTGTATCTTCTCCTTTTGCAAAAGACTTGATTGAAAACTCATAAACGTTGTCTGTGGTTTTCTGTTTATGTAGGGTTGAGAAAATACCTATCACCCTGGCTCACCCAAATCCAGAACCCTGGCCACCACACGAACCATGGTACCCACACTTAACCACGACTTGGTCAAACTCTGGTGAACATCGGAGGAAAAGGTTCTGTTTCCATGAGGTTCCTGAGCAGGGAGACGGTCTTTGATTTCTGTATTTATCACTCAAAACTCTTCAGCGGTTTGTCAGTTCTAAGATCGTGAGATACGTTCAGTACTGTTTCCAGCTTTGAGATGATCCTCTGATAAAAGTTTTTTTTTTTTTTTTTTTTTCTTAATTGATTGATGTAGTTACCTTTGTGCATAAAATCTAAACTTCATCGCATTAGACCAGCTGGTTCCAGTATGAATTGTGATCTGTCAAAGTTACAAATGGCCTCCAGATTTTTCTGTCGAAGTCGGAAAGTATTCGGCTGACGGCGCATTGACACAGAGAGCTTTCAGTTCTTCACCTGACCTTCAGAACTGAGGAAACTGGGAAATCTTCCAGACCAGGACTTTGATTGGCCGAAACTTGAAAGCTACGACTGTCGTTTAAAAAAAATAAAATAAAAAATGTGCATAAAAAAGTCCACTGATTGGCCTCATTAGGTAGTTTCTTAAAAAATATATGTTTGAAGTGAGTTTTCCTTCAGAATGATTTACTGTCAGCTTCTTTAAAGTGCGCTGTGATGATGCTCAGTTTACGTTTCAGCAGGTTCTGTGTGACCTTTGAACCGTCTGGGCCCTCGCTTCTTCCTGTGTGGCTGAGCTGAGACAGAAGAAGGACAGCGGAGCCAACGGCAGGTTCTGGTTCACAGCAGATGGGGATGAGTGAACCAGGGACCCGGCCAGGTTTCCCTCAGCGGAACTCAAGCAGCTCTTTTATTATCCCAGAGTTTTCATCAGGACCTTTTCATCAAGCCGTCGCTGTTCTGGACTGGAGTGGAAGACATGAGGCTGAAGAAAACGGCACCAACCAGCAGAAGTTCTCTGTTTGAGATTCTTCCCAGAATTAACAGGACTATTTTGGAAAGCAGTGAATTACTTGAAAGGACAGGAGAGGATTGCAGTAAATCTGTGATTTGGCCTTTTTTTTGTTTCCTGTTTGACTTCTCAGTGTGTTTTGGCACTTTAAATGTGACATCAGTAATTGTCCTTCTCTTTTGTTTAATGCAGCAGTAAGCAGCGATCAGGTCTCGCTCGCTGCTGTCTGTCAGTCTGCCCAAACGTTCCCTGAGACTGCAGAGCTTTACAGAGAAAAGCAGCTGAAGACTCAACAAGCAGAGACACCACAAGCAGCATTTCAGAGGCGATGACGCAGAAATATCTGAAATGTTTCCCTTTAGTTTTCACGCTGGCAGTAAAACATGACCTTTGAGTCTTTGTTATTCTAGCACGAGGGAGGACTTCTGGCACGGACGGCTGCACGAAAGCACTGTTTTGTTCTCTCAATTTGCAAGATCAGAGGGTTGAGTTCAGAGTGGAAAACCTGCGAGCTGACACACATCCATCACTGGAGGAAACTTTCCTCTTTAGTCACCATTCGTGTGTTTTTAGAAAGCCTTACATAGAGCTACAACAGAGGTCTAAATGGCTGTTCTACTTACTTCCTCTCGATGATTCCAGACACCAATCCCAGTAACTTCCAGCAGCTTTCAGTTTCCTGATCGTTTTCAGTTCAGACAGCTTAATTCACAAATGCTGAAAATGTCTCTTAAAAGCTGGAATTACGTCATTTAAACAACCTGCTCACTTTCCCTTCAGTCACAGTTTCCAAAGTTGACTAAACTACTCAACGAATCTGCCTGTGGCTTTATAGTTTGTGTGAGATGGCTTGTAATTCCAGCCTGGTTTACATGGAGCAATGAGGTCCAAGTCTAGAGGAAAAACATCATCCTCAATGAAAGATTGTGGTTACAGACAGAAGCATAAATATAATCTGGTCTGTAATGACCTAGCATGTTTCCATTGAGGAAACACAGATTTATAGTAAAGGACATCTTCAATTGGCAGCTCCTTTAATTCTAACTGAATGAGGAATAAAAACAGGATGTTCCATCCAGAGTCATGATGGGTTCTTGATGTCTGCTTTCTGATTTTGAAAGTCTGAATCTACATGTTAAGAACCTCTGTCACTTTTCTTGCAAAATAGGCTGCTGTAATTATTTAAAAAGGTCATATCTTAATAAAATATATATTTTTGTAGATCTCAGATCATTTGTAAACCGAGACAGAAAATGCAACTTTGATTAAATGTCTCTGAGTTTCCTTTCAGTTTCCTTTACATCACAATGAGCTCACACCTAAATGAACTAAAGGGTCTAGAATTAGTTTAATTTATTATTGTGTTATATTTCCTGTGAATGATCTAAACATGTAGGATGTGAAGTCTGTGTTGAACAACAGTGAACAGATTGGACGATGCAAAGAATAGAAATGTAACTGTATGAAGCTCTGAGGAAAATCTCTTCTGTTTCTCTTCAAACCAGGGATCAAACTGTTAAATTGTTATTTTGGTTCTTTTTTAATGTCTTTAGATGTCTTTTCATTAACCTCGGTGTCATAAAGAAGTCTGTTAGAAAAAGATTTGGTTAAGAGCTCCTGTTGCAATATGTGAAGCTGCAGAGCATCTTGGGTTTCTGCAAAGCTCCTCAGCAGATATCCACTGTCTCTGACATCAGAACTCTGGTGCCAGGCCTCAAAACTCATTACTTGTCCAACCCCAGCAGCCATTGAATGGATACCAAAGAACGCAGATGCCAGTGCAATTCCTGAAGTCCAGTCTGAGATGAAACAGAGCTGTGAATAAGGATTGCCTGTAGACTCCCCGTCACCGATCCCTTTGAGTTGGGACATCATGATTAATGTTGGTCTACCTGTTGAATGGTTTTATTCCACCACAGAGGGCGACAGGCAGGCAGCAGTCTGAGGTGCAGGGAGGAAAAGCTGAGACCTTGGAGAGGCTGGGTTAAGATTAAAGAGAAGCTGCAGCAGGTTGCTGCTGAGCCACAGGTATGGAAACAGCAAAAATGTCAGAGGAGGTAACAGAAGTTCACCTCAGGCCAGAAATCCAACCAACAATATTGTGGAAAACCTGGGCAAATAAACCCTTCCTGACCTTAATTAACCCCATTACATGACTGGGTCAATCATTGCATGTTTCCACAAACTCTTAGTAAAAGTCAGTTCCCCTTTTAAATGAAAATAAGCACAAATAAACAATAATTACACAGAGGCTGAACGCTTCAGATGGTTAGTCACATCCCTGAAATAACTAGTCTGAATAAACCTCAAAGGAACCCACAGCTGAGAACCTCAGAACATCTGAGTCATGGACACATAATGTGACAGGACTAATCAGCTGTGGCATGGCTATTTATAGACCAACTAATTCTTCTATTTGTCTGGATTTCACTGAAGTAGCAGACATGGTAACTTCAGGTCCAAAGGAAGGTGGACAACTTTGTTTACGGATATAACTAATGTAGAGCAACCGATCCATCCACCCACCCCCACTTGTTTCTGCACAGGGTAGCAAAGAATCTGATTTCTGTCCTCACCAGGTGATGACTGTGAGTGGGACATTGGACAGGTCACTCACGAATGCTGTGAATGCTAATATAAACAGGAACAAGAAATGCAGATTCAGTTGCAGCTGCTGTTTTATCTTTTTCATCTGTGAAAGTTTTAAGTTGCTCTGTCCTTCAACTTCCTGGCCAATCAAATCAAACCATGAATAATTAGCAGCTAAAATCTATTCAAGCTTTTTGACATAATAAATGAAACTTCATCATCATCATCATCATCATCATCATCATCATCAGCAGCAGCAGCAGCAGCAGCAGCTCCTGAACAGACATTATTTGTCCATTGGATCTCTAATCCTCAGTGGCTCAGACAGACAGCCTGCTTCTTTCAGACTCATGCCCGCCTCCCTCTCCTTCCCTCTGGGGGCCGCTGCCCCTAAACCGGCCTAAAGCAGCAGCAGGATGTTCGCAGGCTCAGCCTCTGTGCAAGGAAACATGAGCAGGCGCAGATATTCAGAGTCCCGGGCCGCCGGATAAAACCAGAGGAGGAGACGGCGGTCCGTGTGGTTGGAGCTCAGAAACTCAGGCGGGGAACATGTGAGCGGGGCATGGGCGGCTGGGAGCGGGATTATTGTTCAGCACAGCCGAGAGACGCAGGAGGGAGCCGGGGAAGGTAACTGCCACAGATCCACTCACTTGTTGAATGAAAGGACAGGTTCAGATGTTCTGAAGGCTCAGCTCCAGCTGCTTCAAGCCAACTTTGAATCAGTCACATTACTGCCAGCATCACTTTAGTCGATGTCAAGGAACTATTCCAGCTGTTTTCCACGAAGCTGCTGCTGATGGATCCGCGTCCGAGACAGATCAGCTGATGATAGTGATGGAGCTGCAGAGAGAAAGAAAGAGCAGGATCTGCTTCAAACTGTAGTTTAGAGTCGCTTTAACAGAATTCACATGAATTTCTTCCTGTAGAATAAATGAGATTTGCACCATCCACAGTCTGCGTGTCTCTCCGTGGGTTTTCTTTTTCTCCCACAGCGCAGCAGGAAAGTGGATCTAGAAGCAGTAACTGTTCCGCTGTCCGCACCGACTCATCCCGGATTTATTTCTTAGCTGATTGTGCTAATTAATGCGCAATGAACGTGCGCAGAAAGAAGCGCCTCTCCGCATTAGAAGCGGGAGGAGACTGAATGAAGCAAACAGGTTGTGATTGTTTCCAAAGAGACACAGAAGTGGAGTCAGAGCGCCGCGGCTCCGCTCGCCTTTAACTCTGAAGCTGCTGCATGTGGAGGAGTTTAGATGAAGGATTTACTTCATATGATCCCCAAACTAAATGTGATCTATTCTTCCGCAGGAGAGACGCGGGGACAGTTTTCCTCCAGGGACCTTTTGGATTCGAGCGCAGCAGAGATCTGCGGACCGAGCGGCCAAAGATGAACACCGTTGTGTTTAACAAGCTGAGCAGTCAGGTCCTGTTTGAGGAGAAGGCGAAGGAAGTGGAAATGAGCAGCAGAAATTACCTGGAGGTCATCGACGGCCAACATCCAGACCTCCTCTGCAGCAGCCCGGCCATCAGAGACAGCCAGGCGGCCAGACACAGGCGGAGCGGGTATGTGAGGCTCTCTGTTCTGGTAGAGGCTGCTGCTCAGCATGCGTGGATGTGGCTCGGCTTTAGTGGGTGAAGGAACCCACGGGGGGAAATATCTGACAGCCTGCTGGTCACTCGTGAGCTGAGCGACAAACGGGGAAAAACTCTCCTCAGATCAGATTCAATCTTCGGGTTTTGCGTAAATAAGCGCAGCAAATGAAACACCTAAACCAGAGATTTAAAGACTGATATGGGTTTAGATTTCAAGTGGGATATTATTAAACTCCATCAGCAGTAGCAGAGCAGAGTTTTTATCATGTGCATTTATGAATAAAATAATAAACATGGTGGAAGTTTTTCTGCCGACGTGCGTAAATACGCATTTGCTCCAAATTTGGCAAAAATGATTTTAAAAGCGTCTCCGTTCAGATTCCTGTAGTTTCCAAATATTTTCGTCCTGAGGTTGTGATATAGAACAATCTGACAGATCCGATAATAAACCTTTTTCTAAACTGCTGCTCATCTAATGACCATTGAAGCTGTGATCAGAATCAAGAAGCAGCTGATATTTGTTCAGTAGCTCGTTGCTCCAGAGATACGAGTTTGATCTGCGCCTAAAGACAATTTATTTAAAGTATCTAATAAATAATGTCTGACCCTCAGCATCTCGAAAATAAGCAGGGTGAACATTTCAATTTATTTGTTCAAATACAATTTATAAAACACATCAAAACATTTATATAATAACGGCGATTATTCAAAATGTTAAATTAGAAGGAGGTTAAACTGGAAACAGCTGGAAAAACAGGCCTGAATTCCTGACTGGATCTCCATTTTCTGCTTCCATTAAACACTTTAATCAAAATGTTCAGTTGGAAACTGTAACTATAAATAATGTTTATTTAGTAAATGCAGGATTTTTTTTTTTCCTAACTGAAATCATTTATTAATATCGACATCAATTTTCATCAAAACAGGATGAATTGTAGCGCAGGAATAAAAAGGCATGTGACCTGTATGGCTGTCAGGTTCCAGTCCTGACCTGATGACCTTTGCTTCATGTTTTCTCTCTCTCGTAATCCACTCTCCTGTCTGGCCACATAAAGGCCACCACACCCAGAGAAACAACAAACAACAAACAAATTATATAATTATATAATAATTCCCCTATTGGATACAAATGAGGAATGTTCTCTAACAGAGCTCTGGGGTCAAAGGTCAGAGTGAAATGCGCTCCACGATGTTCAAGCTGATCCAGCTTACAAGGAAAATATTTGGAGAACCAGAACCTCGGGCCCGCTTTGAGGTCCGACTAAAATGGGTTCCATCTGCAGCCAGAGGAGCTGTTTTGGGAGCTAAAGGAGAAGTGGAGAGCAGCATCATACTGACATCTGCAGGTTCAGGTGTTCCTCCTTTGGGTTCAGGACATTTCTCTGATTCATCTGTCGACATTTTAGACCCGGCATGAATTTCTGACATCTGCATGCTGAAGCCCTGGGGGGTGTCCGCTTGTTTGCCTGCGTCTAAATGCTGTCCCTGCTGGTGCACAGGGGTCGTCCCAGTGGCAGCAAAGTGCGACACAAGCGCCAGGCCCTGCAGGACATGGCGCGGCCGCTCAAGCAGTGGCTCTACAAGCACAGAGATAACCCGTACCCGACCAAGACGGAGAAAATCCTGCTGGCGCTCGGCTCGCAGATGACTCTGGTCCAGGTGAGACGCTTTCTTCTGCTCTGATTCCAGTAGGAGACAAAAGAAACGTCACATAGACAGGAGAGTGATCAGGCTGCTGGAGTTTAGATAGTTCAGCTTTTACTGTTGCTGAATGTTTAGCAGCAGCTGAGCAGGAGTGAAGTGTTGTTTCCTCGGCCTTCCAGATCCTCCTGCAGCTTCTCCTCTCTCTGCTGAGAGTCTCAGGTTTTGATTGTTTCTTCCACTTTCTTCCAAAAGCTGCAGCTCAGCTTCATCTCATGTCTCAGAGAGTCTAATAGTGTCAGAACGAAATATGTTTTGTTGAATAATAATAATAATAATAATAATAATAATAATAATAATAATACTTTTTTCCTGCTGAACTTTTTGGTTTCTCTGCAGAGTACAGATGTTTACCAGTTGGGAAATGATTCACAAATGATTTTCTGTAGATATTCCTCAAATATTCTGGCATCTCAATATGTAAACCTGTTCTGCTGCACTAAAGAGCTACAGAAAAGTTTCATTTCTGATAAAGATTTGAGTCAGGAATATTTCTGCTGCTTTGATCTGTATGACTGCTGGAGAAACCAGTGAGATGTTCGGAGCAGAACCATCAGAACCGCTGATGGCGCCAAGTTTAGAGTGTGCGTGGGGGTGGGTGTGTGTGTGTGTGTGTGGGTGTGTCTGTGTGTGTGTGTTTTCCTCACATGGTCACACGGTGCTAAATCTGCTTCTCATTTCTTGCGGTTGATGTCGGACGCTGTGACCCAAACACACGCTGACACACCTCACACACGCGAGTGTTTGGGTGTAAATATAATTTGTGGGGTCAGAGGTCAAAGGTGGAGAATTTGTTGAAAATGGGCAGGAGGGTCAAAAGTGCAACAACCTGACATCAAATGAGATAAATATTGAAATACAATATTAAATATTGATAAATTCATCGAGAATTTATCAAGGAATATGTTGGTAAAATAATGACTACAAAAATTAATCATATTTAGGTAAAAGTTTTAAATGTGTTAAAAGAAGAAAACTATTTAAATGTATTATGTTAAAATCACCATTATCTGATTATTTATTAATTTATTTTTCTGTTTTCTGATTTACAGTCAGACATAAAATAAAATAAAATTTTATATGTTTTAAACAAATTTTAGATTTAAATTGTAATGAATGACTTATATAATGATTTCTAACAGATAGTTATAAATCTTTAACCTCTCAGTCTTTTAAAATATGTTTGGACTGAACAAGTGATCGTTTTGTCCCAAAGTGTGAACATAAACTCAGATGTGACCATGATGTCTCTCTTTCTTTCCACTGATTGCTGCTGAGTTCTTCCACTGTTTAGTCCAGACAGACCGCTGTTAAGGCTGCCAGTGGCGTTGAACGCATCACTTCCTGTGTGTTTTTCCTTGGAGAGGCCGACCTGGCAGCAGGTGTTAAACAGCAGCTAAATCTGTCATGTTGTAGTGCAGCAGTTAGCTTTGTTCCATGTCAATGTTGTGAAATGGAGCCGACGATCCGGTGCCGTCTCCAGGGTTCCTGAGCTCCGTCTCCGTGGTAACATGCTGTCTCCTCTGGGACCTCCCGTCCTCAAGAGGACACTGTCCCTTCCCCTCCCAGTCCTGCTGGCCAACTGGTTGCTGCTTCCTGCCTGCTGGGCTGCAGACTGAAGACGGTGGGACGGTCCTAGTTAATGAGAAATGTGATCCTGAAGGAGAGGACATGAAAACTAAGTAGTCCATCTTGAGGCTGCCGTCCCCGGCCGTTCATAAGCAGCTTGAAATCTATTGAGCATAAAAAGTTATTCCAGTAGAACATCTAATGGTCTCCACTCCCAGTGGAAGGAAGAGCAGCAGCTCAAGTGTCTTCTTTATTGGATCTTAAAGACAGAGATGGAAAAAACGTCTTATTGGGGGGAGACTGAACATGTCCAGAATATGCAGGATGAGGACGTGTGTCTCAGTCAGAGCATTAGATCATGAAATGATGCATTCACTGGCCGTCAGCCGATTCTTTGTACATAGTAAAAAGTTGAGAGGCTTCAGTTTTTCTGCAGAATGTCTGGGATGTTCCTCTCAGCTCCACTAAACGTGTTGTCCTCAACACTGAGCATGAAATGTTTAGTCTGTCTGTGGATGTGGACCAGTGTGGACTCCACACATTAACACGTCTTCCTGTTTGCTGTGTGTTTCTCCTTCCTGCTTTGTCCCCCTCAGGTGTCCAACTGGTTCGCCAACGCCAGGAGACGCCTGAAGAACACGGTGAGGCAGCCGGACCTGAGCTGGGCGCTCCGGATCAAACTCTACAACAAATACGTTCAGGGAAACGCCGAGAGGCTGAGCGTCAGCAGCGATGACAGCTGCTCCCAAGGTACGCCTCCAGTTTGTTTGACAAATGTGCAAACACACGCTGGCTCTCCTGGGAAGGTCCGGGCCGTTTTGGTGAGGAAGGGTTAGAAAGTCAAAGTTCAGTCGTCCTGCAGTGAATGAACAGAAAGTTCAGAGCGCTGTGGTGTCAGTAATCTCTCCCTCAGTGAGTGAGGAGGAGAAGCTGAGCGTGTGGCTCCCAGAGGAATGTGTGCATGGTGTTTGTGTTGTGTGTGCCGCAGGCCGCTGCACCACCAGAGGCTCCGTATATCTCTCTGACTCGTCTCCCTGTCATATTCTGGTTCTGGAGCGATCCGCAGCCCGCTCCCACTGCTGGCCTGTGTGCTGAAAGGCCCTCCATTATGTTCTGAAGCCTATGCTTTTGTTCCAGAGACTATTTCTGGGAGCAGATCTGACCCTGCTGACCGTGTCTTCATTCCTCTTACTGTCCTGAAATGGTCCAGCTTGTTCTGGAACTGCAGCAGCAAATCCAGGCTAAAGTAAAAACTGTTTTCTTGGAGTCCAGAGCAGACGTGATGTTCTGTTCAGGAGAACAATTTAATGTTTTTATTGGATTAAATCAAAAGGTCAGATTGATTGGTGACAGAGGAGATGCTGGAAGAACCATGTGGTTCTGATTAATGGAAGCTCTCATCTTAATTTGGACCAGGCTGAACCAGACATCTAACCCGGCCAAATGACAGAACTGCAGTCCTGGCAGCGACAGAATCTGAAGTGAAGTATCTCTGATTTCCCTGCTGCTAGAGAATCTCTGGGTTTTCATCAAAGTTTTATCTTCCTCCTGTTTCTTTCATCAGGCGGGAAGCTGGGCTTTAATTCAGTCTCCTCAGTTGCAAAGCATTCTGGGAAGGATTTAATTCTGCAGGGGACAAGGTTGAGATAGAAAGGAAATGGACCAGCATTCATTACTATTTGGTTCTGGGTCTGAAGTCTGAACTGGGCTTTCTGTTGTGGAGGTGATGCCAACATGTGGGCAGGAGCAGCAGGCTGAATTCTCCTGGTTCTGCTGTTTGAATTAAAGATTAGCTTCAAATAATCGTTTTCCTTCAGACTGGGTGAACAGAACTGAGACAATAGCTGGACCTGAAGTCCAACATCTGATGGAGAAAATGAGTCATTACAATGTGCACCCCCACTGATTGTTTTTAGTGACTTTATGACCATATAAAAACTGATGGGACCTAAATGCAGCAACCCAGATGAAGATGGAGAGACTGGAACCAGCCAGCGCCACTGATTTACATCACCATATGTATATACAGGCCTTATGCTGCAGTCTTTACTGTTTCTGCATCAATGTGTCCAACAACAGATGTTCTTTAACCACAGAAAGTTCTACAACCCAACGAGTCGATTGAGCTCTTAATTTAGGTGGAGAGAGACTTGAAGACGAGATTCTCTTCAGGTTTTCACTATCAGTAAAATGAAGATCAGACCTGAGAGACAAACCAACAGACATCAATTCAGACACAGTTTTTCTTATTGGCTGTGGAGAGTTGAGGTTCATTTACACTGTTTTATGTCGTTAACTGATCCCAGTTAGGAGTCGGGACAAGAGCCCGAATAAAAATGATGTTTATCTTGTGCTATAGATCACCATGACAACAGAAGTTTGTTCTAAAGATTTAAGATATGGTTCTTATTGTGGAGAAGACTTCCTGTCCTCCACCAACACAAGAGTCATGTGAGCATGTCCTGATGTTGCAGATGGAGACAACCCTCAGAGGACACAGAGCGGTCCTGAGGATCTCACCAAGCCCTTGTACCAGAGCGTCATCAAGAAGGAGGGTTCCCCATGGTGGGCGTGGCCATCGGCATGGACCCAGGGCTGCGTTCTGCCGTGGAGGCCGAGGACTACGTGTCTCCACCCAAGTACAAGAGCAGCCTGCTGCACCGCTACCTGAACGACTCTCTGCGGCACGTCATGGTGGCCAATGCTGTCATGGACGCTCGCAAGAGGAACCACTCTGGCTCCTTCAGCTCCAACGAGTTCGATGATGAGCTGCTGTCGCCATCGTCCTCTGAAGCTGAGGCCCACTTCTTCTATCGAGCCGGTAAGGAGACCACTGACTCTTCCAGGAACTCTCCGACACACACCACATTCCTCATGTCTGATCTTTGTCTTTTTTCTGGACGTTTGTTTTCATCCCTGCAGCTTGTCCATTATGTCCAGCTGTCTGTCCCTCTGCAGGATCTCTAATATCTCTCCTGCTAACTTTCTCTCTTCTTCTTTTAATTGAACATGTTGGTTTTGTTGCTGAATCTTCTCCTCATGGTTGCTGAAATGGAGAGGCTGTTCAGGTGCTTCTTGAAGTATTTAGTAAAATTTAAACAAGGTGCAGTTCATCTGAAACACACAAGCATATCCAGTAACCTGCACACTGTCAAACCCACACACACTGAACCACTGGTTGTCTCTGAGGCCGTCCAGACAGGTGGGAGGAGCTTCACCTCCAGCTAACCAGGGTCTAACAGGTCAGACACAACAAGGCCATGTTGAAGACTTTCAGGCTGCTAGTTGTCCCATCTTTGATCCTGCTGTGGCTCCAGGCGAGAGAGCAGAGCAAAATGTCCAACAGGCTTCTTGAGACTGAGAGTTGAATGTGGGATCTTTGCAGCCCAAAGCGTCTGGAAGCTGCAGGAGTTTCTGCAGAGTTTCTGAGATGTAACCAATCAAGGTCAGCTCTGTTTGTATCGGCTGAGAACACTGGGTCTTTGTTCAGGTGGACTTCACATCCTTTGTGTTGAACACGACCAGAACAAGGAGGGTCTGGATCTGAGCTGGATTGTTGGAGGGAAGAGCTGCTATTATTGTGTCTTTTTTGGACAAAAGTGTTTCTTCTTGTCTGAGTGTGAAGCAGACAAAGTGTGTGTATCTGAAATGAATCAATGAGTCTGACAGGAACAATTAAAACCCTTTGACCTGAGCCAACATCAGGCTGTTTTCACTGCAGAAGCTTCACTCCAGCAGATTTTATCAAGACAAATCCCAGAAGGGCTGAATTCAGCTGGCTGACCTGCTGCCTTTAATAGACACTGATTGTTTTATCTTTGGTTATTAAAATTTCTTGCTGCTCACGTCTCCCTTCTGGCCTCCTTGGACTCTGATACATTTACACAAGTATTACTCTGTTACTTGTGACAGAAGCTTGTTGGGTCAAACGGAAAGATTCATTCAAAGGGGACAAAGTCTTTGTGGGAAAATCAGATCTGATCCAAATTAGAATAAGAGTTGAGAAAATCAAATTTTCATTCCACGTCTGATTTTTGAGGAACAAAGCAAATGAAAAACTGACGTCTTCTTCAGACTTCAGACTTCAGACTTCTGAAGAGAGAAATGGTTTCAAGGTCAAGTTTTTCTCATTTCCTGCAGTTTTTTTTCTCCTGTTTGCTGCAAATTCCAGATATTTCTTTAGAGAACACATTCTTCTTTTATAAAGAGTTTTATGTTTTAGAGCGAGAGAAAAATGTGTCCCTGTGCAGCAGATTTGACATAAATCTGTTCTTCTATCACCTCCACAGAGGACACAGCGTCCAAATAAATCTGATTTAAGATTATTGAAAGCTTCAAACCCAGACTGGGTTCTGTTCTCTGGCTGTAAAAGCTCTTCACATCTCCAGTTTATCCAAGGAGATTTTTGGTCATATTGTCTTAGTAAGTTCCAGTCTGTAACAAAGTTGTGATTGGACAAGGAAAAGTGGTGAACCTGGTAGCTGCCGTCTCATTGGTCAAAAGTCCATTTGTGTCCCAGTTGGTTGTTGTGGGCTCGGCCAGAACTCCTGACTACAAAGAGCAGTCAGACGTGGCAGCAAATGGAGATCATGGATTGGCTCCAATCCATGATCTGGGATTCCTTTCAGTCGGCTTGAAAGGAATCCCACTGGTGAAGCTCCAAGACCTCAAACATCACATCCACAGTAGAGCTGCCTGGTAGAAGGAAAATAAGCAGCACGTGATAATACTGGTGGATGTTGCAGTAACAATGTCTTAAGATGAATAAATTAAGACTTAAACAGCGTTAATGCTGCAGTATGTAACTTCTGTAAAAAATTATTTTTTTTACATATTTGTGTAAACTGTCAGTATGTTGTAACAGTATGCTGTGAGATAATATATGAGAAAACAATAGAGTTCCTCTGCCTTCTTGCAGTGCTGCCCAGTGCTGCCCAGAATCAGAGCCAGGAGGCGGGTCATGGCACCTCTCGCTCTCTGCTACATTGCAGCTAGCATGCTCTATTGTGAATGCTCAGTCTAGTTAGCATGGCCACCGATGACGGCAAACAGTAAGTTATCAGTGAGTGTTAACTTACTGTGTTAAATTAACAGTAAGTTAACACATTCAGAACATTTAGCAGCAAGTACATGATAATGATTGACAGCGCTAAGACCTTCCCCCTTGCTCTGATTGGTTGTTTTTGACTGCGAGCGGCGCATTTCTTCAGACTGCAAAGTTAGCTGAGGGAAGATGTGAATCTTTTCACAGATCATCTCTCTCATTGCATAATATCACAACATGGTGACAATTTTAACAAATATATAAAAAACATTTTCTCAATAAACGTTACACATTGCTTTAAAAAGATAACTGGAAAAAATTAATCGGACTTCTTCAATGAAACGCTGGCTGCTGACTGATATTTGCTATTATGGCAACAAAACAACTTGGTTTGTTTCGTAATGATTTTTCCAACTCAAGCAATAAACATCACCAAATATATTCCAGGCCTACAATGAGCTAACATTTGTTGCAGAGCGGCGAAATTACCACGACAATAAATGGCCGTTAAGCTATGAGCGCACATCAAACACCGTTAGCCACATGCAAACACTCTGCAGGCCGCAAGGGTTTTTCTTGAACACAAGGAAGCAACAGAGTTCCATCACACAGGACCAGAGGTTTCATGGCCAGTGAGCCTTTAATGGGGTCTTAAAAGGCTGGAATCTGCCGACTTCTCATCTTCTCACTCGGCTCCAGATTTGGTTCTGTGTCATGTGGGTCAATATATGCCAAATGACTCCTAATGGTTCGTGGACACAGACTCCATTTGTATTCCACGGTTTAGCCCATTAACACTCCAACTGGACGTCATGAAAACGGCATCGGAGAGCAGATTCTGGATATTTTCCCCCCAAATTGATCACTAAATAATGGAGAGCTTGAAAGTAGTTCCCCATCTGCGTACTCGACCAACTGAAGGAAACAAAGCAGCCATAATGTGTAGAGAGAAGGCAGTTTTGGGGATTTCTTTTACTTAGACAGAAAGTTAAATATGAAGTGTTGTGAAAACGAGATTTGTGACATGACTGCTTCCATATTTTGTTCTAAACCTGATTTCATTTACCAATTATATCTGACTTGAGCCAGCTTTTGGTCACTTTTCTTTACGGATGACAGTGTGCCGTGTCTGACTGATTAGCAGTGAGGTGACTACAGAAATAAATTAGCATTTCTCGCCACGACCTGGTGCTTCTTCAGTGGCCAATTTATGGTGTACATTGTTTCATTTTATATAAATCCATCCATTCATTTAGCAGAGTAATATCCTGAAGGCCACACTCCCAGATGGTGATAAATGAGGTCGACTCCTCCCAGGAATCCAGGGAGCTGGACAGGCTCTGGATTTTCCTCAGAAAGAAGAAGGAAACAAATAAAAGAGGATTTAGCTCCAACCAAGATTCACTAGTTTCAGATTAGACTTCAGAAAATAAAGAGGAGGTGATGAAAGGGACTCTGGGCGAGACTTAATTTAAAAAAAAAATCAGTGTAATAAAGCCACTTAGTCCTGTTTATGGTCAAATATGGGATTTATTTTTCTAAAGTAGAATCCATAACTCCTGATGAATGTTTTTGGCACAATTGGAGCCTTGGGCTAATCTGTCCTTCTGCACCCCTGAAACCAATTAAAGTGCAAGCAATTATCAGACGTCTTTTGGCTTGCTGTCCCATTACTGAGGCAGCAGGCAAGAAAAACCTGCTGCACTGCACATGCATACATGTAGCCGATGAGCTGCATTTTATTTTTTTCGCCCCTTTCAAATGCCACCCTGGGCAGCTGCCCCTGTAGCTCATATAAAAAAACCACCACTGCTCCTGATGGCTCTAACAACATTTTTTTTATTTTATTTTTTTCAAATATAGTTCAGACATAAAAAATGTGGAGCCACACAAACAAGGTGGTTACATGTTGAGTTCTTTCTCTTCTGGGTTTTAGTTAATTTTGAGGCGTGGTCTTTACCAATGGGAAACAGTGTTGACCAATCAGGTTTCGGCTTTCAGTCTCTCTTGGACAAAGATACATGCAGGTTTGCTGGCGTCTCATCGGGTTAATATGTTGTTTTTATTATTTGTGTCACCATACTAACCACATGGTTCACTTCTGTTTCCCCTGGGAAAATAACTGAATCATCAGAAACCCTTTAATGCAATGATCAAATATACATCCACCATAACTGGACAGATGGAAAAGAGGTTATTGTTTAAATTCATCATCAAGTATTGACTGAGCAGTAAATCCTTTCCTGTCCTGAACAATCAGACCACATCTCTGTTCAGCTCTGTGTTGCCTTTGTTTTGATAAAAAAAAAAAAAAAAAAAAAACAAGTTCATTTTAGCAGCAGGAAGCAGTTTGGAGCTAAAATCTGACTCTGATTTAAAGACACTATGACCCATCAGCTGAAAGCCTGATGGGTCATAGGAAGTGGTTTGTGTGTGTTATTGCATTCCTGTCCAACCCAGAGCTTGGTGCTAGTTGCTAGCAGCAGCAGCGGATGGTAACGATGGGAGCAAAACCAGTCTCCACCACAGTCATCTGAACAGGTGGAGCACCACTCCCTCTTTGTTAAACTCCATCCTTTTCCTCTCTTCTCTCTCTTCTCTCGCCTCAATGTTCAGTCAGCCAGTATTTTGGATTTTCCACCTCGATGCCAGAAACCAGCAGACATCTCAGCTTTTTCCCTTTGGGGCTCCATAAAGCGTGCTGTCAGAGCGGCCCAGAGGCAGCACCAGAGCTGACTGAGTGTTCAGCACAAAGGAGGAGAGAAACAGAAACTGGGCCAGTGATTTATTGCTGATTTATTGAGTTGTTGGAGCTGTTTTTGTTTGGAAAAATCTGAGTTTCAAATGTTTTAGCCAAGAAGCTTTGGAAATAGACTCTTTGTAAGCAGAGGTGTGTCTCCAGATTCTGTGATTATGAATCAGAGGAACCAGTTGGTCTCTGTGAGCATATGGTAGCTTAGTGAACCTTCTCCACCAATCAGAACAGATCATCTGAGCAATGGCTGCCTCACACACCGAATCACTGAAAGATGTGGATAGAAAACACACACACACACACGCACACACACCCCCACACACACACTCACACACATGTTTGCGCGGCTATCTTTGCGGGGACTTTCCCTTGACTTCCATTCATTTCTACAGCCTAAACCTTACCCTTACCCTTATCCTAACCCTAACCATTACATACCTAACCCTAACCAGAACTCAATTCACACCTTAATCCTAAATCTGACCCCTGATTATGCAGACTGATTTCACCTGAAGTTCAACAACTTTAAATCAGAACCAATCAGCTTCAGAGCTGCAACAGTCAGTCAGTAGACAGAGAGCCAGCCTGTAAGAATTCACAGCTAAAGTTTGAACAACTGGGGGGCTGCGGTGTTACAGCGGAAAACACAACCCATGTATGGAGACATTAGTCCTCATGTGGCTGTCACAGGTTGGAGTCCCAACCTGATTACCTTTGCCACATGTCCCCTGTCTTTCCTGTCAGACACCCCAGGTCACATGGAGGACAGAGGATGGAGACCAAGGGAATGTCAATGAAATAGAGAATCTGAGATAAAGCAGGACACAGCAGGGAATTATGGACAGACAGGAATGTGAGAATATTGTTGGAAAATCTCTGACAAACTACAACCTGAACTAAAACTGAGTGGTTTGTAACTCTGGGTTATCACATCCTCATCTCCCTCTCACACGTTCCTTCTCTTCTTCTAAGGAAAGAACTGTGGTGGCTGAGGTCAGGCTCCTCTCTGTGGAAGAATCCAAAAATGAGCCAGAAAACTAGAGGAACATTTCCTAATCAGGGCCATATCAGCCCAGAGACTCTCAGACTTTGTCCTGTCATCAAGGCTCAGGCTGCATGGGAAGCAGACAGAAGAGCAGCGAGGAGATGGAGAGTCTGAGGCTGGTGGAGCCTGCAGAGATGAGATCAGTAGATCAGGATATTTAGACACTCTGGAGGCTTTTAAAGCAGAGAGAGAGGTGACCAAGATAAAGCTGTAAAATCAGAGCAGTTTAATGTTTTGGCTTTCACATGATGTTGGACTTTTGTATTCATAGGAAAAGATGCAGTGAAGATGAAATGTTACTCAGGAGGAGGGACCGATTGACATGCAGGATGTGCAGAGTGAGGCTGTAGAAGACGGGTTTCCCTGTGTGAGGGATTTGTTCTGAACAAAGGACGACCTACTGTACATCTGACACTCTTTAATACCTTTGGACTAAATAGAAACTTTCAGACAATTTTTCTCTTTTGAACATTTTCTGCTCATCCAGTCATCTCTAGCTGGTAGAGACCAAACTTCTTAAATATTTAGTCAACTTAAGTAGAGCGCCTGGAGGCTGCACAGCTAGAAAGTCCAGATGTTCTGCTGTCTTTTAATGTCTCATGAAACTCCAAGCTTGTGTTGTCATTTTCACTGATGGGCAGATCTGAGCCAAGGCTGAACATGAGACAGAAGACAGGTTGAGGTCTCAAAACACCAAGAACTCTCAGTAAACAGCTGAAGTAAACACTCTGGCGCCCATAAAGACAACTTTACTTTCATTGTTTAATGACTTTGCTGTTCCTCACTAATGTTTCACAGATGAGATGGCGATTGGTCCCATTGAGGAGGGGAGAGGAAAGCCAGCAGTCGGCCATCTTTCTCCCACTGAGTCACTCACTGCCTTTTCATTCCCTCTCAGATCTGTTTCGCTCTGTCTTTTTCGATCTGGTTTCTTCAGACAACTCAATTATGCTGGCTGGGCTCCATTTGTTTCCCAACTAAATATTACACCATGGACTTTATGAGTCATAAGAAACATCTTTCAGCTCCATCCTATCAGTCACCTTTACGCTTGAAGCCTTCTCGCTAAAACGTGTTTTTTTCCTCCAGCGTCTTAAATGAAGACGGGAACCAGAGCAGCACATGTTTGCTGAGGACACGGTGTCCACTGAAAGAACAAAACACAAGTCAAAAACCACACACACACACACACACACACACACACACACACACATGCATCCACTAATCTGCTGAACATGCAGGTTCTCATCATCAACCTTTATTTAACAAGGACATAAAAACTTGAGATTAAAAATCTCTTTTGCTCGTGTCTTGGTGTTCTGACCTAGAGAAATCTACTGAGCTTTTCTCTCTCTGCTTTCAGAAGCCACAGACCATGGATCGAGTCAACATGACAAGTGAGTCGACCTTCTCTACCCAGATAATCTGTGTCCAATCACCAGCTGAACGTGAGCAGTAACACTCTGTATTTTGTTTTCTCTGTGCGCATTTGCGTTTTGTGCTGGTCGTCAGGGGCAACGGTGGCGTCGCAGCGACGCAGAAGGAGAAGGTGAAGGCCAAAGATGAGACGTACTGGAAGGAGATCAACGCCGCCATGGCCTTGACCAACTTGGCTCAGGGGAAGGACAGCGTCGCCGGGACAACCAGCTGCATCATCCAGAAGTCCTCCCATATAGCTGAGGTGAAGACTGTTAAAAAGGTTCTATCTCTGACGTCCTCCCATCCAAATATAGAAACCAGCAAACATTCCTCTCTCAGCAAGTTTGAACTGAACTCCCCTTTAAATGAAGAGAACTGTTACTTACGGAGGGAAAAGGGCTTGTTTAAAGCTGAAGAAGAAATAATTTTGTCATGTTGAAGTTCCCGTTTTGTAACGTTTCCCTGCCGTTGTCAGTGCCTTAACATTCCCATTCTTGAAGCAAGAAATGTTTATGATGCTATGTTATTATCCAAACTTATCAGCTCAATGATGATGAGCTACGGAATTGAAAATCATCTGGTGTTAAAACTAGCAGTACAATAAGCTGGGTTGGGATTCAACATGGAGTAGAGCAGGGGCGCCCAAAGTGGGTCCTGTAGGGCCGGCATCCTGCATGTTTTAGTTCTCTCCCTGGTTTAACGCACCTGGATCCAATGATGGCTCGTTAGAGGCCTAAGAAGAACTCTGACATGTTGAAAAGGTTGTTGGTACCACAAGGGAGAGAAATGGGTCGGGGACCCACTTTGGGAGCCCCTGGAGAAGAAGGTACATACTTCTGATTAAATAAAATTTATTTAAGGTAAAAAATTTTACTTTAACATACTTCATTGTGTCTTTAATGTTCTGTGTCAGCGCCCACTTTAGCAATTTTTAATTTGAAATCCGAATTTTGGAAGTTTTTTTTTTTCTTTGCCAAGTCTTAAAGCTGTAGTATGTAACTTTTATCATTTTTCATGTTTGTTGAAACTATGTTGTAACATTATGGTATGAGACAGATACCTATTGAAGCTCCTTGGCTTTTTCCCAGTGCTAACCAGAAACAACCAATCAGAGCCAGGAGGCGGGTCTTAGTGCTGTCAATCACTCGCCTTCTGGTGATGGTGATAGCAGAACCTGTATAAAAGTTACAGACTACAGCTTTAAGGCTTTTTAAAATCTTGAATTATGGCAAATACTTAGATTTCAGAACTCAGTAAATGTTCAAAGTTCTTCTCCGTACCCAAGACCCATAAACATGATTTTGGAGAAATCGAACCGAAAACCTTCTGGTTACTAGACTCTTACCACAGAGGTACAGCTGCCTCAGATTTACCACTAGATTAGCCTTAAACCTGGTCACCGTGATGCCTTTGCCACGGCTGCCTTTTCTGCTCAGCAATATATCATGTGACTAGTGAAATTAAAAATTCACTGAGAATGACAGTTTCTTGCTCCGTTGATCAGGTGCTGATGTGAACCTCATGGTAATGTTGGGGTTGCCTGGATGTCTGGTTGTTTTGTTTTGGTCAGTTTTGTTTATCCAGACTGTTGCATTAGGATCATGTCTTGGCATCCAGTGGAAAGAGTCTGTTTCTAGAGAAAATACTTTTCCTAATGGTGCACATGTCATAAACTTTTGTGGTGAGCTTGGAAAAGCTCACAGTTGTAAAAAAAAGAAGAAAAAAAAAGAAGAAGAAGAAAAAACCTTCTCATGTCCTTGGGAGAAAAAGAAGTTGGCCTGACGGGCTGACTTTTAATTTAATACGCCTTCAAGGTATTGTTCATGTGTTATGAAACCGAAAGTGTAACATGAATTGCTCAGTTTGAGTTTTATGACATGCAGACTGTTGTTATGGTCAAGGACTTTGCAAAAGAGTGAAGTTGCACAGTGACTTTCTTTTTTCTTTTTTTTCTTTTTTTTTACATGTCTCGAATGTTTAACAAAAACCTGCACTTAAAGTTCATGGTTGGGGAGGTGTTTCAACAACAAGAAAGAAGAAATGAGGGGTGCCTTTGCATTACTTCAGTCGGTGTGCCTAAACAAGTAGAAGGAAATGAGTGAAACCTACCAATCCCCAGTAAGGCTGTTGGCCTCCTATAGGTGTTTATATCCATCGGATCCAGGCAGGGAGGAACTGGATCCATGGCTTCTTCTCTGAACTTCTGGGTCACTCATGAGCTTCACAGCTCACACGCTGAGAGGAGGCAAGGGAAGGTAAGGAGAGTTCAGGGACAGAAAGTCTCTGCTGCTCTAACAACCAGAGATTGGTCACATGAACCCCACTGTGGACCAGACTGACTGAGGTCTTCAACAAACTCTCCACTTCATCTGGGAGGATCCAGCCAGAACCTTTAAATACACATTTTAACATGTTTCTTTCATACCTTACCTGCCTTGTAAAGTAACTACGTCAGCTGGAGTGTGAAGCCTCACTCAGGGAACGATGGTTACCTGCCTAATACGTCCGCTTTACGGCCAGTCGACAGAACTCTGTTAGGGTCGACAGTAGGGTAAATAAGTCAGGGAGGAGGTGAAATGAGGACAAACAATGAAGCTCTTTCTAATCATTTTGTAAATGAAAGGTTCGGTATCAATGAACTGAAGTCATCGTCTGTGATCCTGCAGAGAACTGATGCTTTAAAAGGGAGAACCTTGTTCCCCCGACAACATTAGGGATATTGTAGCATCACACAGTAAAACAAAGCGCGTAGGGATGAAGCAGAAACACGATGTTTTTATTATTTATATTTAAAATGGCAGCCATCAGATATATTTTTTATGTTGACTCACAAAGTGAGATTTTTTTTTTTATGTTATTTTATTTTTTGCTTATTCAAATGGAGACTGGATGCTCAGTCCAATGACCAAATACATATCTCCGTTTTGTTTGATTTGTTTTAATGGAAAGTTGTTTTTTTTTACGCTGCTTTGTAACAACAATGAATAAAACTCTGAATGAAACGACGGCATCTTTTCTATGCAGAGCTTCACAGAAACTCGGCACTCAGAAACTCACGTTTTGTTATCTGGGGAAAGAAAACGTGACTTGACAGGGGTGTAGCTTTCAACAGTGAATACATTGGTATGAAAAACAAAAAGAATAAAGAGCAGATATTACAGACATGATGAATAAAAAACATTCAGAGATCTACAACATTCATATGTGTTCACAGCTTTTTTTTTTTTGTTCATACTCCAGGACCAACTGTGTGGACTCTGTCATCAAGGCAACGAAACAAACATACCACTAGGTGGCAGTACTGGAAGATGGTCTCAAAATTTGGACCGTGTTGTTTCTGCTAGCCCTGTGTCCATTTGAAATGAACTTATGTTCAACTTGGATTTGAATCGTTAACCGTCTTCTTGTTTCACTCGGTTACAATTTGGAATTTCTATTTGAGGTTGTGAGGTTATTTGGAAGGATTTGGCCATAATCTAAAAATGTAATTCCTATCTAAACAAACGTCATGCGTGGGCAGTATTGGACCGATTTAAACATTGAGAATTTATGATAAATAATTTATATGGAACATTTTTCATTCATATCAATTTATTATTATTACTTTATGTTCAGTAGGTGAACATGTTTGGTTCATCTCAGAAGGACTGTTTGTCTTGGTGTTGATTTGTAGTGGGACTCAAGATGCAGGCAAAGGTGAAGGCACATGACTTATCCAAATCACCTGTTTGAATATTATTAGGGTTGTATCTTTAAGTTTTTTATCCAACTGTTTATACTTCTATGTTTTTGTTGAGTACTGCTATCCTGCTCAGGTTGACCCCTGAATCAGTTGGATTCTGTTAAAAAACTGTAAAGAAAAATCGAATAGCCAAAACCAAAAATGCTTAATAAATATTTTTCTCTTTCCGTTGGCTATGGTTGAGCAGCCGTGTCTTATTTAGCAGAAATGCAAATTCTAAAGCTTCAGATTCATGTCAAATGTCACGTTTGGAGCCGCTTCCGAAAAAGTTAATTCAGTCTAATTCCCGTCTGTGGTTACAGCCAAACGCCTTGTGTGATTTATTCCCACATAAAACAGAACTATGTAGCCCAATTAATAACTTTACATAACAAAACGCTGTTAAAGCTCCTTGTGCTTAATAAGTAAACAAAGGCTATTTATACAGAACGTTTCATAAATAAGAGTTACCAAAAGAAAAAAAAAAAGAAAGCATTTCAGTTTACATTCAGGGAATGCACATTATAATCACCAAGGTTTGTTTGAGGTTGTGAGATTTTTTTTATTATTTATTATTATGAGCCTTATATAACACTTTCACCATTGCCATGGTGATATTGACATAAAGAGACAATCTAATGAAAAGTAAATCAGTTTTTACAAAATAAAACTTCTACAATCAACTAGAGGTGTCAGAAAAAAAAAAAAATTCTTCAAAAAAAAAAACATTGTTACTTTTGTAGTATTTGTTACCGTGGTGATTTACTCCAGGTAGGTTGCGTTCACACTGCAGCCTGAATTGACCCAATTCTGATTTTTTTTTAATGTAATGAGACATTTGTCTGATCTTTCCATGACAGTCTGAACGATACAGGATTCGAAATTGATTTTAGGCCACTTAAGTATCCGATATGTATCCAATTCAAATGCAATCTAACGTCCAGGTCATATTCATCCGACCTGAACGCCACTAATACTCGACAAAAGTCACTAGTCTGCATCCTGATACATGCAAGCGGAAAGAAAAACAACAATTTTAACCGACTATAATGAGGATAGTTGTTAATATCCTGCTCCAGTCGGACGACAATGTCACATGTGTAAGCTGTGCTCCACCGTTAGCATCCATGTTTACTTCCGCAAACACTGAGCATGTCTTCTTTTTATGGCGGCTGGCGAAACACTGAGAATGTTGACGTTATTGCTCCCTCTACACTTTCAGGTCACTTGCCCGTCCACACTGGAGAACACACACAGGCCACGTGTGTTTGGAATTGTGACCAGCCAGACTAAATAATCTGATTTGACAAAAAATCTGAATTGGGTCACTTCAGGCTGCAGTGTGAAGACAATTTATACGAAGCTGCCTTAAGGAGCTGCTGGGAAATATAGTTTCCAGAATCTCTGTTTTTAAATACTCAGAGTTTTTCTGGAATGCCCTCGGATCTCTGCTTGGCCACCACTCAGCGTTGATCTCACTATAAAAGATGTTTGTTTATCATGCAGAGGGCAGGGAGGTAATTAAGAGCTAAACAAACTAATCATGTCGAACCACCGCGGCAGCTGAGTGCACACAGAAGCGAGGCGCACCAAGCACACACCGCACATTAGCGGTTTGGGTCCCAGCGGTGTTTGCTGTCTGCTGTGTATTTTTGCTGCCTTTCAAAATGATGGCAGCTATTTAGCTGTATTTATTTGAACCAGGACCACACAAAGATCTCCCTCCTGCAGTGGGTGAATCCAGATCAGGACCAAAATGTTTATTCAAATAAAGATTTCAGCGCACTTGTGGTGTCACGGATCTGGCACAATGACGCCAATCTTCAGCTAGCTCATTGTTTAGTATTTGGTATCCCAGGGAGCTGAAATGACCTCAAGCACTTCCAAAGTGTGTCCCTCTCCTCGTGGATCCGTCGTCTGACACACTGTATTAATATGCGCCACATGCCTCTGCTATTCCTGAAACTGAACTCTGCCGCAGAGTTGAAATCCAAACACCAATGGCTGCAAACGCAACGGTTTGTCAATTGATAGCAGAGCAGCAACATGAAGTGTGGAGGTTTGGTGAGACAGCTCCCACTGTCACTTCCTGCAAAAACAATAAAACCAAGTTTTCTTTGTCTTCTCATTCCTGACCGCATTCAGGTGGACAAACTTCCAGATCCACTGAGCCAGATTTTCCATTGAAAAACCTTAAGTGATATTCCACACTGCTCCTCATTCTCTTTTCATTTTTTTTCCCCCTCCCATCTCTCTCTCTCCACTGAGTGCCGCTGAAAGGTTCGAAAGAAGTCCTGGAACTCCACATTTATCCCAATGGCAGTGGACGGACAGGCACAGCGACTCTCCTGGCGTGACGCACTCCAGACGTTCACCTTGGCCAGAAACTCAACTACATCAACAGCCGATGAAACTTCGCCAAACCAAATCCAAGAATACAGATGCTCGAAAAATCATTTCTCGTTTGATGAAGAAATATGATTCCTGTAGCATTCTGAAGTAATGGGTTACCTCGCCTTGAAGGATGTTCCGTGGACTCCTCTTTATTAAAGTCAGCCTTTGTCTTTTATTCACCCCAACATTTGGAAGCAAATACCTGTCACCCTGCTTTTTCTCCTTTCTTTCCCCTGGTTTCACGATTACCAATTGTGAAAGCAGAAATGTCTCCACATTTCAGGCATATTTTTTGAAGCAGAGATGGGTGGATCAATTCAAAATTTCGATATTGATACCAAGTTGGTATCAGTATCTGGTGTCCTAATTGCCTGATTGAGTTTGTTGTTCGCTATGCAGTAAGAGCTGAAATGGAAAAACGTCCAGGTTTTATATTGTGGCATCGTCCTCACAGTACAGGACTGGGTGAAAAGCACATGGTTGAGTTGAGCTCAACCGCCTCCATCTGAGTTGTTTCCAGTTCTTCTGAGCTCTTAAGCCAGCCTGGCTGGAAACCTGCAAGAAATGAAGAACTCTGTTCTAAAGATGATGTAACTTGATACCTCAGTGGCAATACTAAACACTCTCAGAGGCCTAAAGTCTAAAAGAATTATACTTAAAAAAAAAAAAAAAAGTAATTTTGGTTTTCAGCTGTTGCCTCAGAGCGTCTATAGCACAGATCTAGAGGACTTAGAACTACTACTAAGATGATGTAGCTACTTTCATATGCAAATGAAAGCCCATGTTGACTGGAAGCCTCTCAACATTTCACTGTTCAGAATGACTGTAAGACAATCTTGGTGTTTTATTCCTGATAAACTAAGTTAAGCAGCCATTCAACCTCTCAAGTAATTATAGTTCAAAGGTCGATTTTCTTTCAGAAGAAACAAGCAATACTTTTGTTCTGGGAAAACTTTTTTTTTATTTTTTTTATTGCCGTTCTCTTTTAGCTCTTGTTAAAAACGTTGGGCGTTTCCAGACTCAGCATTATTCAAAAATAACCTTGATGGCAGCGCCAAATGACATGATTGTTGTTTTCACATTCTGTGGTGTCACCAGTTGCCATTTTACCCAGGCGACGGCATCCTCTGAAGCTGGTGTGACTCGCATTTCCGTGAGGGGTTAGTCCTCAACCACGCACTAAAATGCTGGTTTTAGCCAAAAAGATGGGGCTGTTAGGGAGAGTCGCAATGCATCACAGCCCTGCAGTCGCTCAGACTGTTCCTAATTGGAGCGGGTGCATCATCGTCCCACATCCATCGCCCAGAATAAATGGGAGCCTCTTTTTCCAACCTTAATATCAGGGAACAGTAGTTCACCCTATGGCACTAGCTAAATACAAACACTTACCGTAAACAATTGTTTGGAGCTTGAGTTCTAGTAATTCGGTTACAAACGACTTGTAGAGTTTAAGTAGACCAAATTAGCTCCACAGAGGATAGTTTCTGTATTCTGCGTTTCCTAGACACATAGTGCCACTTTTATAACACAATCAAACAGCTATGTTACCTTCTGTTGTCATAAAACTGCTGTTTATATCAAATATTACTCAAAAGAAATTAAAGACCTTGAAATTGGACCTCTGTCTTTTTAAAAAGCTCCTGCTCTTTCTGAAACTCCGCCTCCAGGAAGTACTCACAACATGGCTCCTCTATTAACCTTTTAACAACGTTTTTACCAGCGTATAATGAGCTCAGCAGAGGCCAACCTCCACCAGGTGTTTGCTAATTGCTGCTGGCTAGTCTGAAAGAGCTGAGTGGGGGAGCTGCTCTGGGAGGCTCGAAAGCTTGGAAAACTGTTGGTCTAAGGAGGCGGGGCTAGGTCCACCCAGGTTTTTGCAAAGCTGATTGGTTGCCACTGGAGATTCAATGATTCCTCAAGCATACATGAAAGAATCAAAGCTCCACTCCGGCCATGACTCTGATGAAGGAATAACATTGTAGCATGATGAAAAGCAAAAAAAATAACGACAAAAATTTGCTTTACAACTTTCTGTGGAAACAGTCCTGAGCTTTAGGAAAAACTCCTGTGGTACAGAGATTTTCTCTTGTTTCCTTTGTCTCTGCTAACGTCCTGCACTTGGTAAAGCTGCTCTTTGTTTTTTCTTCTTCACTGGATGAGTATTCATCCACTGCTCCTTTATTCCACGTGCGTTTCAGCAGAAAGCAGCCAGTATCTTCCTCCCGCTGGAATCCGTTCCAGGAACAGCGGTTCCAGGTAGCCCGGTGTTACTGCAGCAGCTCCCCGGTCCCTTTTAAAGCCGACCTCAACTAATGAGAAAGCATGTGGCACACTCCAGGAAACACAGCCCCGTCCTGCCAGCAGTTTTCTCCAATAGGAATCCACGCGGTGACATGTTGGCAGCGATGCAGCGAGGCAGGAGAGAGACATTATTCAACAATGTGTTTTTCCACTGAATCTTGAAAACGGGGGAAAGATCGGTGTTGGGATCAGGAGGATTATTTTAAAAATTCCTTTTTTACTGTTTGTGCAATAACTTTGTGTCATAACATCATGCAGCTGAACATTAATGCCCATCTGATTGAAATGTAGTCCCAGTTAGAGTCTGTAGTTAAATCTATGTTTTTTTTTACCACTGTGGCATTATATCGTCTAATGGTGTCACCCAATACATAGTTGGGGGATTTTGGCCGTAACTCTGTCTGGTTCTGTCTGTCTGACTTTACACGTTGTGGTTGCTGCAAGCCGTGATCATGCAGGGCAAATGAAATACAAATTGATTTTACATCCCATCTGTCTTCACAGCTGCCCTTGTAGTATAACAGCCAGAGCCAGAGTGAGGGTTCAAGAAAAGCAAACCAAGTTTTCCATAAAAACTGCCGGGGTCCCATAAATCCACATGGGAATATGTCCGTCGTCCAATTTTTAATTTTTCTGCATTTTTTATGTCTCGATTTCTGAAGATGATTGAATGGAGGTTAGGTTTTCTTTTGGTGTCATAATGCTGCAGTCACCATAACATTTCTTTTTAATATTTTCAGAATATAAATTTTTCTGTGGCTTCAACATTGTTTTAACATGATCACGTCTTCACCTGTTCTTGTTATATTCTTCTAGTAAAGGGGCAGCATCATGTTTTTCAAGCACCAAGTATCATTTTATAGCACAATCAAGTAACAATGTTACCATCAGTTGTTATAAAATGGTTATATGTCATCATGTCGCAATCATTTCTTTTTAAAATATGACTGAGTTTGTAATATAACGCCTTGAAATGGGCTCTCTGTCCCTTTAAGAAACTCTTGCTCTTTCTGAAACTCCGCCTTCAGGAAGTCATCACAACATGGCTCCTCTGTTAATCCTTTAACTTTTTTTTTTTTTCTTGATAAGTTTTGCAGCAGAGCTTTGAATTGATTGGCTCTTTCAGAAAGGTCTTGCAGGTCATTTAACTGTCAGTCCTTCACCTCCTGACCCTGTTGCTGTCAGAGGAACTTTAACAACATCCAGCTGAGAGCCGAACACCTCCACCCATGATGCTCCTTGGTTGGATGGACAGGCCTGTTTTGGAAAAGTGAGGAAGAAAAACAGTTTCCTACACCTCTGTGTTCCCCATGTCCCATCTATCCATCCACCACCTGGAGCTATTTTCTCTTTAAATACTGATCAGACCTTGTGTTTCACACATCAAGGTTAAGCAGGAACAGATGGGGTGTGCTGATTTTGGTCAGGTAGAAACTATGTCCCAATTAAGAGCTGAAAGCTTTCCCTGCAGTAAAGAAACTTTCCACTGGATGGTGACAGAACAATCTGAAGTCAAGATCTGAATGAGAAGAAGGAGAAATATTTCACTCCAATTTATCATATTTCATCTTTATACCACATGGCAGAGTGACTTTACTTCCCCAGTGACCATCTGATCCTGTGTGATCTGAGCAGACGCCGTTGGAGCGTGATGAGGGTGGAGAATGTTTCTCTAAGCCCGTCCATCTTGAGCCTGTTGGGTCTTGTTAAAAGTCCCAGGTGTTCCTGAACTGGTACCTTTCCTCCTGACCTTCTGAAAACTCCACCAGAAATGACAAATCCTTCCTGAGACTGACGATTATGTGGTCAAACTAAAAGTGACCAACTTATATTAGAGGGCTGTTAAACTGCTCCACTCTTCATGTCCTCTGTCCTTTGTCTTTCTCCCAGTCTGTCCTTCCAATCACCAGGTTTACAACAGAACTGTGCAGAGTCTCTCTGGGGAACACTGAACTGATTTAACATGGATCAGTTCTATTGGCAGCAGCTCAGTGGCTCTCAGGTTTGGTCCTTTGTTCAGGATGTTGTAGTCGTGGCTAGAGGTATTGCTGCTCTTGTCTCCTCTTAACCTGTTTTATCGCTGAACTGCAGTGAACTCTGGTTTCATCAGGTTTTCCATTTTCACTTCAGGCTCAGGCAAAGCAGATTCAAATTACTGAGAAATCTGGCCCCAAAAACCGATGCTGGCATGAAGTAGTAGTCGCTGCATTTGGACTCTGATCTCTCATTGGAAAATCAGTTCTCATTTAAGTGCTGTTTGATGAGCCCACCATACTTTGGACATCTAAGTCCAGAAGAACCCTCTGACTTTATCACTTGGAAGGAGTAAAATACTTTTCCCAAAAGGTTCGACCTGAGTGTCCTGAGTGAAAACGATACATCAGACGGGATGGTCGTGTTGTGGTGTGTGGGTTGCTGGGCTCCTTCACATAAAGTCGCTAAATAGATTTGTACACAGGTTAAAGGGGCTTTCCAACCACACAGAGCCATTTTATAGCACTATCAAGTTGTTATTAAAATGCTGTTCATATAAACTATGACTTAAAAAGAAATTTGAATTTGTAATTAACACCTTGAAACTGGACCTCTGTCTCTATAAGAAACTCCTGCTTTTTCTGAAACTCCGCCTTCAGGATGTCATCACAACATGGCTCCACCATTAACCCTTTAACATTTTTGATGCGCTGAGACGTAGATGCCATAAAGAGCTCAGCAGATGTTCCACCAGGTGTTTGCTGATTGCTGCTGGCTAGTCTGAAGGAGCTGAGTGGGGGCGACGCGGGAAGGGCTGCTCTGTGAAGCGGAAGCTCTAAAATGTGAAAAATAAAGAGGAGAAGCTTCGTCCTTGAAGGCGAGGCTAGCTCCACCCAGATGTCCTGCACAGCTGACTGGTTGCCACGGGAGATTAAAGGATTTCTCAAACTTGCATGAAAGAATCAAGGCAACACTTCAAGTGAGGGAATAGCATTACAATATGAGGTACAGCTCAAAAATATCAATATTACATGATATGAAAAAAACACAAGGCAGCAGGGACTGAGTGACAAACGTGCTTATATAATAATATTTGAGTGTCAGCAGATCTACTTGTCTAACAATCTAATATGGAGATTACAATCAGTGAATGGTCAGTGACTCATTCAAATGATTTGAGAGGATGTAGTTAGTATTTGTACAGTCATTTCTTTTGGTCAGCCCAGCTAAATACACTGACTCACAGTGCAGCCACATTTTGTGCAGTTATGGGATGGATAAAGCAGCCTGACATTAAGCCTTTCTGAGTTCCTTGTGGCCAACAGAAGTGTGTGGTTTTTTTCTTCCTAATATTTCATCACAGAAAATTCATTACAAATGCAAACATGTCCAGGGAACCAGCATAAAACTCCCTGATCCATCTGGCGTTCCTCCCTCTGGTTCTGGGTCTGGTATCTCCGTCAGACATGATGCCAGGTCAGATGACGCTGCTTATGGCAGCTTTAGCGACGTTAGCATTGTTTATGTTTCTACCCTCCATATGTTTTTGTTGCTCACATTATTCACACAACCCTCTGCATATCAACAGTACTAATTTATTACTTGGACTGAGGCTAAAGATGACCCAGGTGAGATATAGTTAGATTTTATGTTATAGTTTATGTGTACATATTCTTGCTGTAAATTATAGTGGCCGTCTGAGAATAAAAAAATAGCCATATTAGCACTGTGTGTATGCATTTATTTATAGGCTGGCGTTTTTCATTCACATTCCAACTGCGCAGTTAAAGGTGGGCCAGTCTGTCAGGAACTTTCTCAGCTGAAGTGGAAAAAAGGTTTGGCTCAAGCAGCGCCACCAATGTGTTGGTTCAGGAACGTTTTGATGCACTAAACATGAAGAATCAGGAAATGTATTTTCCAAAAGAAGCAGAAGTAGCAGACCATGGCCTTGTCATGCTTTCATTAGCAGTGAAAACATGCTAGCCAGAGAGAGAGAGAAAAAAAAAGCCCAAATCTGTGGGTTTAGAAAGGCATGAAAACACCTGGAAAGGTTTGAGATATTACACAGAGTTTTGTCTTGATCTGTGAATGCTGCTACAACCGAAGATGAAAGCACTTCTGGCTGCTAGTCGGGAAACCGTCGGGATTTACTAAGTGTTGCTTCAACTGCTAAAAGCAACACAGGCCAATAATGCAGAGCGTTTTGTCGGTCAACTTTCTGATGCAGGATCTTTGTGTGAGCAGACACTCAGCGGAGAGAGCAGATCTGTCTGGCATTAGCGCGGCCTGGCCTCTTCGCCCGGCTACGAGACGTCGGGCCTGGTTTCATAAGGTGTCAGGTTCCTTCACATCACTCACTTTATCATGCTCGCTGCTATCAGGCAAGTGTTTTGTCATGCTGACTTATAAAGTAAGAGTGAGGAGGATTGGAAAGACGTTTCTCCAGCTTCGTCACATGAACTGATGCAGAAAAGAATGAGGCAACTTTGCCAAACGGAGATCTAAGTGCAATAAAAATGAATAATAATAATCATTTTGAAAAAAGTTCAGACTTCAGTTCGTTTGGATCGGGTCTTAGGGTCTTTCGGTCAAGGGGAGGGAAACCTGGGTGAATAAAACTGGGAGTTTTTGTTTCAAAGCGGTGCAGAACCAAACCTGCAGGTTTGCAGATTGGTTGCGTTCGGAGGTGAAGTGGCATTTACTCTTGGTGCATCCATCCTCTGACGTTCGCCAACGCCCAGGTCTGAAGCGTTTCCATTGACTTTCGGAGCAGCAGAAGCCTGATCCCAGAACCGACCGCTTCGTCACCACAGGTGGAAACACTTTGCTTGGAAATGGATGTTTACATTTTTGTACCTTGTTCACATTTAGGCTCTTTGATGTTCCATAAAGCTAAGGAAGTGACTTCAATTTTCCTGTAGATTGTTCTGAGGTCAAAGGTCAGTCAAACAATTTCTACTTCTCTCAAGTTGAAGACAATGCCCAGTCCTTCTCAGCTGGGGCTATAGCTACTAAGTACTGCTCCAATCAACAGTCTCACGTAAGCTGATTTTAAGGAAAGTAATTTAGTTTTTTACATAAACACAAACCATTGATTGAGCAGCTCCGTAAATGATGGATATTTCTCAGCCTTTCTAAACATGTTGTGAACCTCTGGCCTCAGTAGCATGTTAGCTCAGTTGGTCGAGTTTCCTCATATTTAATGCCCTGTCGATCTAATTAAGGGTTCATTCATTTTCTTTTTACCCACTCTTTCCAAAACACAGCACACATGGCGAGAAAAATGAGATTGGGTGGTTGGGCAGGGGGGGTTAGATACTTTCATCCGTGCCTCTGGCCCGCGGGGTGAGGCCAGGCTGGCAGGCGCGTCCCTGCAGCCGCTCTGGCCTCATTCCCAGTGTTCACGGTTCTCTCGTTCTGTGGGGCGGACCTCAGGCCATGGCGGATTCTTCGGCGCTGTCGTCACTATCCTGTTCAGGACTCACCAGCCGCTACTGCTGCAAACTGGAAGCAAACCCTCCTCCTCCTCTTCATCCTCCTCAGGCCGCTGGCTCCTATAATAAACTAATCACTTTATGTCAACATGGGCTGGGTGTTAGTTTTCCGTATGCCTCAAAGATTTTCATGTAGCAGACACAAGCTGAACTGTGGTGCTTTGCTCCCAGTGAAAGATCATTTACAAACTCCTTTTCCTTTTTGGGGGTGTTTGGGGGGTGGGAGGGCGCAGAGGGGTGATTGGCATATATACAGAACAGAAACAAATTCATTATTTGTATAAATAATGTGGCCTCGGTGCAGTAATTCCTTTGCTTATTTTTCTTTGCCATTCTGATTTCAGCTTTTTGGGGTTAGATTAGTGCTTTTTGTTTCCCTTTTCTTTTTTGTAAACCACCAACATAAGACGGCTGGTGTCCTATTCCCTTTGAAGATAACTCTCTTTAGACCCAGGGAAACTCCTGCTTTGGTAGCCAGATGTATGGCTGGTCCTAGGGTTGGACTCTCCAAGTTCTTTGTGAGCTTCTTACTAGGCAGGGTGAGCTTTTACAAGTTTTTATGTTATATAAAATTTTTGTCTTGCGATTTCAGGATCTGACGGTCTGACGGGACACCCCTATCTTTCTTCCGTTGTTAGTCTGAGCCATCTGCCGCACTCTTCCTGAGAACTTTGCTAAGACCGAGGGAGGGTTACTTTCTTTTTTCCATTTGTTGACTTTTTTTGTCTCAAATGTAATCTGAATCTAGGTCTATTATGACCAACAACTGAAAACATAGCTCCCTTCCACAGTGGGCCGCTGAATTTAAAGAATACAAAGTCTGGTTGAACCTCTCCCACCTTCACATGAGAGAGCAGCAAACTCAACTAAAGCCTTCTCAGAGGAAATTGGACCCAGGTCACACAAACAAGCCATACTTTAGTTTCATTCAGTCTCTGTGTGTGTGCATTATCCACTTTGCTGGAGGATTTGCTTTCAATCAGATTATGCGGAATAACAAAGGCGTGACAAGTGTTTTGTAACCGCATACGCTGCGAGAGTCACACTGTGGAGTTCAAGTGCAGGTACTTCTGTGGGTTTAATGGTCTGAGTTATGACTGCATTGGATCTCTGGATGGCCTGTCAAACTCAAACCGTTGTGAGGGTTAGTGTGCTGCAGCGTTCAGACATGTCCCAGGGCCAGCACATCTGAATCCAATGGCTTTCTCAATCCATCATTCAGTCATGTTGTGCAAAGTCCTACTAATGGCCTAATTATTTGATTTAGGTTTGTCAAAGCACAAACAGATCTAAAAGTTGCAGGACTCTGACCCCTGAAGACTGGCTTTGTGCAGACAGGCAGATGGATGCAGTACAAATAAAAGATTGAATGGAAACAAAAGGACTTCCGAGTCAGAAGTTCACTGTTCTTTTTTCTAAAGCCCATTTTTCCTATTGGCATCGGCTTCTGACAGTCTGAATATCTGATAGGAATCAGATGAAGCCCAAACATATTCACAGATTCTGAAACTTTTAAGGCTACGTTCTGAAACTTTTAATCAGCTGATAAACAGCCGGAGGGTTTTGGTTCAGTTTTCAGTAAATTAGCTTCTCAATTCACGTTTATGTCTCCTGTTGTAGGTTTTTTTTTCTTTTTTTTTTAAGTCTGCCTCTAGTTTGAAGCAAAATGTAAATAAAAAAATGGGGAAAAAATATATTGCATATTTGAAAAAAACATGCAATGTAGAGTAAGCAGAGGTTGGCTGAGGTTTGTGTAGCACCCAGTTAGCTGGTACACAGCTAGACCAATGAATGGACTGAAACAAAGGAGACTGGAGTCATCAGCTGGAGTAATGACACAAACTGAAATAGTTTTCTGATGGTTATAATATTATAATAAACCAAAAGCAATGGCAAAGATATGTAAAAAAGACATAACAAAAATAAACTAAATACCAAAAATTTAGTACAAATTGCTGCAGCGGTTGTTGTTCTTAAGTTCACTTAATTACCGTTAAAAGAAACAAGCAACAAACCAACTTTCCAGAACCTGTGATTTTTGAATGTTGAGAGGTTTTTAGCACTTTTTCTAATGGTGTCCTATAATGAACAGAAGGTTCCTGTAAAGTAGTATTTGTTAGGAAAAAAGGTCCTTGCAATGTATCAAATAAAATGCCACACACACACACACACACCACACCCACACCCCGCACACACACACGCACACACACACGTATGTTTGCATGGTTATCGTTGTGGGGACTTACCATTGACTTCCATTCATTTCTACAGTCTAAACCTTACCCTTATCCTAACCCTAACCAAAGCTCAATTCACACCTTATTCCTAAATCTGCCCCCAAAACAGTGTTTTGTGGGGACTGAAGCCTGGTCAGGAAATTGGTCCACACAAGGTATCACACGCAAACGCATACGCACAAACACGCACACACACACACACACACACATACGCGCGCATAGACAGACAGATGGATGCATATTGTATCCTATCAGAAAAAACTAAATAGGTTTTTAAGCTATGTGATAATTCTAAGTCTTAAAGCTGCAGTATACAACTTTTATAAAAAGTATTTTCTTTATTTTTTGAAACTGTCACTATCTCTCCTCCTCTTGCTCTCTACTATCCTGCTGCTAGCATAAAATGTTCAGGGTAGTTAGCATGGCCACTAATGTTGACAGATAAACGGTTTTCCTGCAATAGTGAGCTGTTTCTCCATCATTAGCACATAGAGCAGCATGTACATGAGAGGTTGATTGACAGCGCCAAGTCCCTCCTACTGGCTCTGATTGATCTTTTCACAGTTTATCTTTCATAAGCTGTCTCAACTCAAACGCGTAAAAAAAAACAAAAAAAAACATGAAAGTTACATACTGCAGCTTTTATGTGAAATGAATCATTTCAGAGTTAATGAGTGAAAAAAGAAAAACACATACACTAGACTACTGTGCTTTGAAACTGATGACTGAATCAGTTTCAGCTTTTATCCATAAAGCAAGAAATCAAGTATTACTTGTGCATCCAGTCCTGAATATCACAAAAGTATTTTTTTCGATGTTTTATTAATTACGCGCATAACTGATTTAAAGAGCCTGCAGCACACATACAGTGAGTGTGTGCTGCATGGAGCAGAAACCCTTCTGATTGGGTAAATCCACCGCAGTCGCACACTTTGACTTTCCTTTGGGTGGGATTTCATCTGCTGCGTTAAATGAAATCATGACCTGACTTCATCAAGCCGTAAACCTTCTGCCCCCCCCAACCCCCACCCCCAGTGATGGGAATGTGAAACCTGGACAGCTTTATGTTCCAGTTTGAACATGTATACATATTTATCTGATGAGCGGGAGGAAAAAGAAACTAAAAGAAGTGGGACTAACATCTGGAAGAGTGAGCTCCTGCGTTGGCAGCCGGTGCCCAAGTCGATTTCAGATTTATGGTCAAATTATGGATTTGGCTCCGGCTGGAATCATTGAATGATGTGAGGCCTCGGTTCTGTTGGCCTTGAAAGCTGGCTGCCACAGCTCTGCCACGCCGCCTGCCAGCCCCCGCTGCAGCTCCGCGCCGCTTTCCAGTCTCTGCTTTCATTACTCTCCGTGTTTGGGTTTCGCTCTGGGCGTCGACTGTGTGTGCATTCGTGATTTAAATACTGACTGCCCTGTGATGGCATCATTATGAAACATTTCTCAGGCTACTCATAAAAAGAAAGAAAAAAAAATGTAATTAGAGTGAATTTTTTTTTTTTTTAGCCTTCTCTGATTCACACAAACGCTGGCAGATTGTGATTAAATCCTAAACGGAAAGTGTTAACGTGAGAAGAACGTCCAGTCTCTCCTCGGGCCCCGCTCCGAGCCAAAACAACATTCCTCCAGCAGCTCCCCGTCTCTTACATCTGCCTGCATGGACTCGGTCTCACTTGACTGGAGCGAGGAATTTATTTAGCTTTTCTGTGATGAAATATTACTCAGACGCCGGGCCCCTGCGCTCCTCCAGCTCTTATTTGTGATCCCCCTGGCTGTCGTTATGTTATGAGTTTTTGGGGCTTCTGTTTTACTGTGCAGTCTGCCGCTGCTGCTGCGCTGCTGCTGCTGCTGCTGGAAATGATCTGTGACCTCACAGGACTGTGAGCAATATTTTATCATCTGGATTAGTTCTGTGTGAAGAAATCACCTTTGGTTCATACACCTTCGCACATTTTACATTAAGCTTAAGAGTTCTTTTTTTCATTTAACCCTGCTGCCATAGTTGAGGTTCAAGGTTCTAGAAATCAAAACGGGGAAGCCGTCTTGCAGTATGAAAGCAAAAAAAAAAAAAAAAGGTATTGTAAACTTTTCTTTCCGGTAACACTTTATTTGAAGACTGACATGACAAAGTCATAAACATTACACCTGTTATGAACATGAAGGAGTAATTCGGTGAATAATGACACTTTAATGCAAAGTTTGCACTTTAAATGAAACTTTTACATTAAAGTGTTATTATTTACCAAATGACTCCTTCATGTTCATAACAGGTGTTATGTTTATGACTGTGTCATGTCAGTCTTATACACACCCCTTCAAATAAAGTGTTACCACATTTCCAGACTGACTGTCTCTGATCTGTTTTTGAATTTCTTCACAGCTTTCGGCCTACTTCACGTCGTCAGACAGGTGCTCTTTAAAAGATTTGTTTTTATTGCAGACATCTGGTTGTAATGTGAGCTGGGTGTCGCTGATGGAGCTGAACTCAGCGGTGATTAGTTGATGAAATATGGAGCCATGACTCCATTATGACTTGTATGGGTTTGCTGGATTTCAAAGACTTTTTAACTTTTACCTCTCCATACATAACGAGCTCATTAATACACAACATTTTTTTTTTTTTATCATTGACTGACTTTAACATTTGTAACATGAGCTCAGATGTGTGACACAACAAAACAAAATGTTTTCTAAAAACAACCAGTGTTAACAAAAGAAACCTATTATTATTATTATTATTATTATTATTATTATTATTATCATTATCATTACTATTATTATTATTATTATTATTATTATTATTATTATTATTATTATTGTTATTATTATTACTACTAACACTGGGTTACAAAAAATATTTTTTGAATGTTGTCTATGTTTTTCTGACTGAATTAGGATTATTTCGCATAGCTGAATTCAAAAATCATATCAATTTTTCCTCACTCAGGTCAGATTTGATTATATTTTGATCTAGAGAAATCCGATCTTCTGACAAAACTGGTGACATTTTGTGACATCGTCAGTTCATTTCCGTTAATTTTTCTCACACAAAAAAGGTTTTAGGAGAAAAGAAATTGTTTTCTAACAAGAGTGTATTAATTAAATATTGCAAACTCGGATTTCCGTAAATTGAATACACACTGATAAGGGCGAGTCTCCGTCTCTTTGCAGTCCTGACGGAGTCTCTCCTCCTGCTCGTCACTCATCGGTCTCAGATTCCCAGGAAACCGATCCAGATGTGCAAACAAGTCCTGCATTTTGATGCTCATGTTGCTCCACAGTTCAGAAAGTCGACCTGATCGAGCAAAAACCAATGTGGGTTTTTTGATTCAGCTCATCAACGTGACCCTTAAAACAGTTGAAAAACCCCAGACAATCTTTTGGCTGTTCACCAGTATTATTGTTACAAGATGGAGAATAAACCTCAAACTGTGTTTCAGACTTTTTCTATTTAGGGAAACGACATATTAAAAGTAATACAGCCCCACAAACACCATCAAGTCAATACAATGAACAACTTTGTTGCACGAGAACATGTCATACCTGGTGCATATTTTGTCTGAGTTTATATCTGTATCTGTACTTCAAACGACTTTTTTAAAAAGTATTTTCACACACTCTTTGACTGCATGAATATGTATATAAAGAAAACCCAGGTACTGATTTCTCTTTTTAGTTCTGGGCTGTGGATGCGGGAGGAAGATGAACGGCTCTTACCTCAGCGAGGCAGTGTGTCTGGGTAAATTGCAGGCTGTGCCAGATGCTGGGTTCTCAAACCATCCGGTCCGACGGGGTAAAAGCAACGTTTTAGTGCCTGGGTGACGGCTAACCTCCTCATGAAACGGGGCGGCCACACCGGCTTCAGAGGATGAAGTTTTCTGCTCAAAGCGGCTGCTGGTGACACCACAGAATGTGAAAACAACAATCATGGCATTCGCTGCTGGCATGACGGTTATTTTTAAACGGTGCTGCAGCAGAAACACTGCCAACACCCAGAACTCATTCATGGGAGTGAAAAACAAAGCATTAATTAATGAAGTCTAATTGCCAAAGCATTGCATATTTATGGAATAATAATAATAATAATAAAACAGATCTTCTTTAAACACCAAATGCTAAAGTTGTCATTGAAAGATAACGTCCAAATCTCACCCTTAGCAAACTCAAACAAAAATTGGTTCTGATCCCAAACGACAGATTCAGGTTCCCCTGCAGACATTAAAACCACGTTCAAGATCAGGTTCCCAGAACTTCTTCAATATTTCCTAACACTCGATAAAGACGTTCCAAGAAAAATGACAGCATGCGTCTGAGAAAAGCTTTTCACATTAGTGCAGGAAACCTGAAGCACCGTGACGGAAACAGCAGGATCCACCCCAAAGTCACTTTGAGTTGCTTTTTCAATAGTCTGGCAATAATACACTAAATAATAATAATAATTAAAACAAAAACAGGTCAAGCTTGATTGACTTTTTGAAATAGCAGCAGATTTGAAATGGAACCAAAAGCCGAAGGTGTAACCAGGTCAAAATGAATAATGATCCGATGTCCAGATAAATCACAGACATGATTCTGTGTTGAAATCAACATTTCACATCAGTTCCCAAAATCAGATGGTAGAAGACGTGTGACAAACTGAAGAGGAGAGAGTGACATTTAGAACTAGACATTTAGGTTGTGTGAGGAGGAATTATTAAAAAATCCTTCTGGATGAATGCGTCAGCTTTATGAAATGTTTTAGGAAAATGTCTGGGTTGCTGGCTAAGGAGGGAGGAGGGTTGCAAACTATTGACAGCAGGGTATCAGTAATTGTAATAAAAAATAATTTAACATTGGTCATGACCCCACTGAATATGTGCAGCTTCTCAAATTAAAGGTTGGACTTTCATGATTATACCTCTAACATTAAAAAGAGTTTTTGCACATCGTGATGGAGCTGCAAAAAATGTCTTCCCATCAAAAACCCCAATAGGAAAACCACCATAATAAATATAGATACATGCTAACAGCTCTGTAGAACTGGACCTGTGAGGAGGAAGTTATTCCTCACCGCCGACTGCAGTCATCAGTCTTGTTTGATAAATAATTAAGTTGAATCTTGTCTATGAAGAGAATCAGAAACTGAATGTTAATATTGAGATGAAATCAGCTCAGAGAACAGCTGCTGTTGTGTCAGCCTTCTAGATCTCTCAGGTCTTCTGGTTCTGGTTCTGGTTCTGCTTTGGGCCACAGAACCAGAACCAAACATAGAGAAACAGCATTCAGCTTCTATGCACCACAGATTTGGAACAAACCTCCAGAAAACTGTGAAACAGCCGAAACATTGAGCTCCTTTAAGTCCAGACTAAAACCCACCTGGTTAGAGAACATTGACCTTCATATCGATGAGTTTGATTTTAGTGATTGCACTCATCAAATTGTAATGTTTGCCCAATTGTTGATTTCTGTAAAACTTTGTCATTTTCAGTTTTTATTATGTAAAATACCTTGAACCGCCTCACTGCTGCTGAAATGCTCTGCACAAATGACCTCGACTGACTGATGGATTCATGTCTTACAGAAGTATTTTCTGTGACTTGTCATGTTTGAGTGAAACTTTGTCCAGCCTGTTAACAGGACAACAATCTGGTAAAGAAGGTGGTGGGAAGGGGGGGCGTTTCCTTTTCAGTTTAATAGATTGCAGAACAGATCTGAGTTTGGTGATGTTTCTGAACTGTCAGATGGGTTCACCATGGTGACGTCCTGCCCATACCCACTGACACCACCATCATGGTGCGGCCACCATGATGGCCTCCTTTCGTTCCTCTCCTAGTTCTCTCAGTTACAAGTGTACAAGTGCAACTGAGCTTTTTTTGTTTGTTTTTTCTTTTTCTTTTAGTATTGAATTGGCATGTGTTATAAGTTTCCCTTTACAAAAAAAAAAAGAAAACAAACAAACCATCTGCCAAAAGTGCCCCAGAGTGTCCTCGTTTGGCCGCTGTCAGTATTTACATGTGGTTCCGTGTAAGCATCAGCTCTCCCCATCTTGTTCTCGGCGGTTTCTGTTCTAGTTTATTATGAGAAACGGAGACAGGAAATATTTTTCGAGTGCCTTAGGTTAGCTCAACAAGTCGGAGGCAGAGAAAGTGGCTCCAAATGTGATTCCAGCAAGAAGCAGTCAGGCATAAGGTTCCACTTTGGTGATGAAACGAAGAAGCCAGCTTGATTTCTGATTCTGAAGTTAATGGGGTTTGTTTTGGCTTTTATTTTAGAAATATCAGGGAGACTCAGGGTGTCTAAACTCTTTCTAGGTGCTTTGAGTAAATAAAATAAGTTAAACTGAGAAATGTCTACTTCTCATCACTACCGAGGATATCGTCTTCCTTTCTTGGAAGCTACATGTAGATGAATTTCTCCTTGTGGAAAGTAAAAAAAAAAAAAAAAAGGATTTATTTGTATCTGTAATTTGTGGAGCAATAATCCATCTTTGACCTGCTGCTGTCTCTCTTGTGATTGGCTCAGGATCACAGTATCCATGATTTGAGACTAGAAGCTCTGCTTCAGCAGACACCTGTGAAATCACAGCTGACCCAAAACAGTCCAGATGCTGAAACCATTCCAGGTCTGGACTGACTTCTTTAAACAGTCGTTTTAATCTCAGCGATCTGACAGTTAGACCACGAGCTTTCTGAGATGTTTGGGGTGAAGGATAGAGTTCTGATGAAAATATGAACATCCTTTATGGCAGTCTAATTACTCTGGCATGGGGGAGTCATATTACCTCATCAGATGTGAGATTATTTTTAGAGTGCTGCGATTTTTCGATTTCATTTCTGCGGCATTTTGCCTGCCGTTGACCTGAATTCGTGTCTGGAAAGTCAAGGTGGACAAGGTGAAGTCTGGAGCGTGTAAAGTGTTGGTCCACCAACCTCCGCTTGCCCACCGGCGGCTCTGAGGTACATATGGAGTTCCATGAGTTCCTTCAAACTTTTCAGCAGCACACAGGGGACACGCTGCTGCAAAAAAAAAAAAAAAAAAGAGAGAGAGAAGAGAATGGGGATGCTATAAGCTGTGTGGATATCACTTAGCTTTTCAATGGAAAATGTGGATCAGTGAATCTGGAATTTGTCCACTTCAGTGCTGTGAAGGAGGGCGGAGGGCGGAGGGGAGGGGGGTTAAAAATGGTTGGAGTGGTTCTGGAAGCTGTTTGAGCAAATTAATAAAACTATGCAGGAGTTCAAAGACAGTCGAGCAGCAGGAAATACATAATCACAAGGTGTTTGGACAGGCTGTGTCCTCAGCGCCTCTGATTGATAACAGATTCGTGAGCTCTAGGAGTTCACCAGGTAAGGGGAAAAATATCTATAAGAGCAAAGTTGTAGCTTTTGGGATTTTTTTTTTTTGGGGGACTTTTGGTGTCTACCTGACTGCTTCTTCAGTTCAGTTGAGAGAGCTGATGTGTAAGACTAGCAGTGGCATGAACAGGGCATTTATTGCCTAGGCGCAAACAGAACCCGGAGGTGAACCAAACACCTAAGAGGGTATGTAGCATAACTTCATTCCCATTACAACCTCCTAGGATAGCAGATACTGTACAAAAACCCAGTTTTCCACTGGAATGTTTGCTGTGATCCCATTTTAACCGAACAAAGCCAAACAGCCATCTTCCTCTGAAAGGTAGCAAAAATACACATCAGATAGCTGGGACCCAAACCACTAATGTGCGGTGTGTGGTTGATGCACATCCTCGGTGTATGCACTGGGCTCCTCCAGTGGTCTGTCATGATTAGTGTGTTTAGCTCTTAAAGACCGCCCTGCCTTCTGTCACAAACAACATCTCTAAAGATGTGATCCACGTTGAGCGGCGTCCAAAACAGAGACCCGAGCAAACCCAAGACACTTTAACTGACTTGTTTACACGCTAAAAATGCGCTGCTTTAGGGGAGATCCCAATACATTAAGAACACTTTCTGCCAGCATTTTTGTTGTGGCGTGTGTGCTTCTGCCAGTTCACTCCAGGATAATTAAGACACAGAGTGAAACTGAGGAGGAAGGGAAAGCATGCAGGAGGGACTGGGCAGTCTGGTTCCGTCTGGTTCGGGGGTCACGCTGTCACTTTTCTGCTTCCACAGTGAAATGTACAGTAGACGCACGCCTGGTCTGTGGCGACCACAAGTTTTGGGGAGCAAAACCTCCTGGATTCAATAGGGGTTATCAACTCTCACTCTTCTGGGATGAGAGTCAATACTTTGCTGATGAAGACAGACGTTGCCTGCAGAAGAAGCCTCGCGCTGTTCTTTTCTCCACACTGCTGTTTGTGATTGTGTGAGCAGAGTGGGATGACTGGGTCAACCGAAAGAAGCCATGAATAAAAAGGAGCTGAGAGCAATAACATCTATCTGCTCCATTTTCACAAAAGGAGAACGCTGACTATTTAACTCGGATACATTTCAAATACACAGAAAATACAATAAACATCAGCGTGTTCGATGCCATGTTGCTTCGCTATAACGGTTTTTACATTTCGCTTAAATGCAGAAAGAGGTTTAGATGGTTTTATTTCACGGTGGAGTTTGTTCCACAAATGGTCGGCGTTAAATGAAATGGGATTTCAGAAAGGTCACACTAATCCGTAAACTGAAGTGCTGAAAAAGTGTGTGTGTGTGTGTGTGTGTGTGTGACAGAAGAGACATTAGGTACTATGACAGAAGATACCTTTTACCTTCAGGATTCTCAGGAGAAAGAGTGAATACAATTTGCACATCAGTAGCAGATTTAGGTTCTTAAACCATGAAGCCATGACTAAACTTCTTTTTTGAGAATTCCCATGATTAAGCAAAACTTACTTTGTATTTGTTTATTAAATAGAAATTAACATCAAATAACATCCCATTTTTTTATTTGCTATTAAAGCTAATGTTGCTAGATATTTGCAAGCAGGCCCTGAGGTTGGAGTTATTAGGTAATTAATAAGTGTCACTATCGCCAATGGAGGGAAAATTACACCAGTCATGTTGCTCAGATGTTTATTTATCATCACCAAGAAACAACAGTTTTATCAAACACATTTTACAGGAAGGCAAATGAAACAGTACAAGAAGATATAAATCTGATCATTGGATGGAAAATCCAGTCTTTATCAAAATAAAAAAAATAAAAAAAATCCATTCATATAAATTAACAATAAAAGACAAGTAACGGTCACCACTTTCATTGCTTTTTCAATGCAATAATTTATACATTACAAAAGACACATTTTCATATCTCTCAGTGTGGTTAAGAGCAGAGTTTGTGCTGGAGAGCGTTACAGTACCCGGGTCATGGCTGTGGAGCCCATTTGCTTATACATCTGGTGTTCCTGTTGCTGCCTTTGAACTCCCCTTGACCTTTTTCTGCCTCCGTCACCAGCATGCGGCCGTTGTGCGAGGTGTGAGCGGCCCAGAGGCTCGGAGCTGCAAACTGAAACGTGAGCCGTGGATCCAGTTCTCCCGGCGCCTGGATCAGCTGGCTGAAAACTCGCCGGAGGTGGAGGCCAACGTCGTGCATAAACAAACAGAGCCTGAGGTTCGGTGTGATTAATTACAAACTACTTCCATGTATACACAAACTGATATAACCAAAAGATTTGTTTCTTTGACTTCTCTTTGTTAAAACGCCTATGTAGCCGTGAATGTCTGGTTAAACATTCAATGCATGTTAAAAAAAAAAGAAAAAAGTAATTGTGCAGTTTTGCTCTCTTTTAAAGTCCTTCATCATGGCAGTCAGACCACTGTAAATACAAAACGTTCATTTTCAGGCACACCAACAGCACCTCCAAGACATCCTTAAAGCTAAAAATCAGGTGCAACTGCAATAATCACTTTCTCAGAAGCGGATACTTTCCACTGGGTGACGGAGATGATTTTAATGCAACACAGTTAGACGAGACAGTTTTAATCAAAACCGACACAAGACACACACAGGCAGCCATAATAAATGCTTTAAACACTTGGCTGACAAAGAAATAATACTGTGCAGGACAGAAAGAGGCCATGGAAGAGAAAGTTACATTTTTAAGCCTGTCCTCAGGCTTCTTGTAAACAGCAATTTAAATGTAATGTCGAACATCTGGGGAGGCTGTGGATCAAAAGGCAGAGAGGGAGCAGAGCTTGGCTTTTTGGGTTCGTTTTTTTCACTCCGCACCATCCTGTTCTTTGCAACAAAAAAAAAAGGGGGGGAGGGGGGTACGACACTTCACATGGCAGACTGATAACGTAAAGTAAAAACATCCCTTTTAGGTCACTGCTGTCTTTTGCTGGACTTTATTTGCCTGGCCATGTGGGCGATTAGCGGCTTTGGGTCCAGCTGAGAACTTGTGCACGTTTCGGCGGATACACGACTCAATAAGAGAAAAATTCTTCAGCGGCTGATAGAATCCAAGGTTAAGAGGCGGACGAGTTGGACAAAACTCTTCACTTCGAAACGTGTTGAGCAGTCACAAAGCAGAGCTCTGTTTACAGCCCAAATGGAAACTCCAGTCAAAATAGGAACAGTTCCTGTGCAGATGCATGCTATTTGAGTTCATCAATGCCAATGAGCTCATTCTGTTCTTAAGGCACATAATGTTACAAGGGACAAATCCTGAATAATACCGACTAAGAGCCTGCACTCGACAAAACATTCCTTCACAAATCTCTGTGATCATATGTTCCATTGCGCACAATCACTGCTGAAAACAAAGGCACTTTGGAAAATACATTTGTAGCAATAAAAAGACTCAAAACAATAAGTTAACATTACAAATTTTTTTTGATTTTTTTTTTTTTTTTAAAGGAACCCATCATTTTAACAGTTTCAGAAACACCAAAACATATTTTTCCTTTAAAAGCCCACTTTCCTCCTTAAGCACTAGTTCTTTAAATGTTACAGAGGGTTTTAATGAGTCCATCAAGTTTACTGAGAGAAATGTTTCTGCTTTGCATAGACAAATCGAAGCTAAAACTTTTGCAACAATGGCACTTTAACAGTCTTCACCTCAGCTATATGGGAGGACTTCTGGATGATGCAGCTGGTTGTCCCGGCGACGCTGTCCTTCCCCTGAGCCAAGTTGGTCAAGGCCATGGCGGCGTTGATCTCCTTCCAGTATGTCTCATCTTTGGCCTTCACCTTCTCCTTCTGCGTCGCTGCGACGCCACCGTTGCCCCTGACGACCAGCACAATACGCAAACGCGCACAGAGAAAACAAAATACAGAGTGTTACTGCTCACGTTCAGCTGGTGATTGGACACAGATTATCTGGGTAGAGAAGGTCGACTCACTTGTCATGTTGACTCGATCCATGGTCTGTGGCTTCTGAAAGCAGAGAGAGAAAAGCTCAGTAGACTTCTCTAGGTCAGAACACCAAGACACGAGCAAAAGAGATTTTTAATCTCAAGTTTTTATGTCCTCGTTAAATAAAGGTTGATGATGAGAACCTGCATGTTCAGCAGATTAGTGGATGCATGTGTGTGCGTGTGTGTGTGTGTGTGTGTGGTTTTTGACTTGTGTTTTGTTCTTTCAGTGGACACCGTGTCCTCAGCAAACATGTGCTGCTCTGGTTCCCGTCTTCATTTAAGACGCTGGAGAAAAAAAAACACGTTTTAGAGAGAAGGCTTCAAGCGTAAAGGTGACTGATAGGATGGAGCTGAAAGATGTTTCTTATGACTCATAAAGTCCATGGTGTAATATTTAGTTGGAAAACAAATGGAGCCCAAAGAATGAAAAGGCCTCAAGTGACTCAGTGGGAGAAAGATGGCCGACTGCTGGCTTTCCTCTCCCCTCCTCAATGGGACCAATCGCCATCTCATCTGTGAAACATTAGTGAGGAACAGCAAAGTCATTAAACAATGAAAGTAAAGTTGTCTTTATGGGCGCCAGAGTGTTTACTTCAGCTGTTTACTGAGAGTTCTTGGTGTTTTGAGACCTCAACCTGTCTTCTGTCTCACGTTCAGCCTTGGCTCAGATCTGCCCATCAGTGAAAATGACAACACAAGCTTGGAGTTTCATGAGGCATTAAAAGACAGCAGAACATCTGGACTTTCTAGCTGTGCAGCCTCCAGGCGCTCTACTTAAGTTGACTAAATATTTAAGAAGTTTGGTCTTTACCAGCTAGAGATGACTGGATGAGCAGAAAATGTTCAAAAGAGAAAAATTGTCTGAAAGTTTCTATTTAGTCCAAAGGTATTAAGAGTGTCAGATGTACAGTAGGTCGTCCTTTGTTCAGAACAAATCCCTCACACAGGGAAACCCGTCTTCTACAGCCTCACTCTGCACATCCTGCATGTCAATCGGTCCCTCCTCCTGAGTAACATTTCATCTTCACTGCATCTTTTCCTATGAATACAAAAGTCCAACATCATGTGAAAGCCAAAACATTAAACTGCTCTGATTTTACAGCTTTATCTTGGTCACCTCTCTCTCTGCTTTAAAAGCCTCCAGAGTGTCTAAATATCCTGATCTACTGATCTCATCTCTGCAGGCTCCACCAGCCTCAGACTCTCCATCTCCTCGCTGCTCTTCTGTCTGCTTCCCATGCAGCCTGAGCCTTGATGACAGGACAAAGTCTGAGAGTCTCTGGGCTGATATGGCCCTGATTAGGAAATGTTCCTCTAGTTTTCTGGCTCATTTTTGGATTCTTCCACAGAGAGGAGCCTGACCTCAGTCACCACAGTTCTTTCCTTAGAAGAAGAGAAGGAACGTGTGAGAGGGAGATGAGGATGTGATAACCCAGAGTTACAAACCACTCAGTTTTAGTTCAGGTTGTAGTTTGTCAGAGATTTTCCAACAATATTCTCACATTCCTGTCTGTCCATAATTCCCTGCTGTGTCCTGCTTTATCTCAGATTCTCTATTTCATTGACATTCCCTTGGTCTCCATCCTCTGTCCTCCATGTGACCTGGGGTGTCTGACAGGAAAGACAGGGGACATGTGGCAAAGGTAATCAGGTTGGGACTCCAACCTGTGACAGCCGCATGAGGACTAATGTCTCCATACATGGGTTGTGTTTTCCGCTGTAACACCGCAGCCCCCCAGTTGTTCAAACTTTAGCTGTGAATTCTTACAGGCTGGCTCTCTGTCTACTGACTGACTGTTGCAGCTCTGAAGCTGATTGGTTCTGATTTAAAGTTGTTGAACTTCAGGTGAAATCAGTCTGCATAATCACTGCACTAAAAGTACAAGCCAGTTTCACAGCATGATGGGGTCTGTACATCCAACCTGGATGAAAAAGTGTGTGTGTGTGTGGGCATGTGTGGGGGTGTGTTTGTTTCTAATACCTTGTGGGTATGCTACGTTGTGGGGACCCACTGCTCCTTGTGAGGACTGAAGCCTGGTCTCCACAAGGGGAAACACTGTTTTTGGGTCAGGGGTCAGATTTAGGATTAAGGTGTGAATTGAGTTCTGGTTAGGTTTAGGTATGTAATGGTTAGGGTTAGGATAAGGGTAAGGGTAAGGTTTAGGCTGTAGAAATGAATGGAAGTCAATGGAAAGTCCCCGCAAAGATAGCCGCGCAAACATGTGTGTGAGTGTGTGTGTGGGGGTGTGTGTGCGTGTGTGTGTGTGTGTTTTCTATCCACATCTTTCAGTGATTCGGTGTGTGAGGCAGCCATTGCTCAGATGATCTGTTCTGATTGGTGGAGAAGGTTCACTAAGCTACCATATGCTCACAGAGACCAACTGGTTCCTCTGATTCATAATCACAGAATCTGGAGACACACCTCTGCTTACAAAGAGTCTATTTCCAAAGCTTCTTGGCTAAAACATTTGAAACTCAGATTTTTCCAAACAAAAGCAGCTCCAACAACTCAATAAATCAGCAATAAATCACTGGCCCACCAGTCAGCTCTGGTGCTGCCTCTGGGCCGCTCTGACAGCACACTTTATGAAGCCCCAAAGGGAAAAAGCTGAGATGTCTGTTGGTTTCTGGCATCAAGGTGGAAAATCCAAAATACTGGCCGACTGAACATTGAGGCGAGAGAAGAGAGGAAAAGGATGGAGTTTAACAAAGAGGGAGTGGTGCTCCACCTGTTCAGATGACTGTGGTGGAGACTGGTTTTGCTCCCATCGTTACCATCCGCTGCTGCTGCTAGCAACTAGCACCAAGCTCTGGGTTGGACAGGAATGCAATAACACACACAAACCACTTCCTATGACCCATCAGGCTTTCAGCTGGTTTATCTAAAGTGTCTCTAAATCAGAGTCAGATTTTCGCTCCAAGCTGCTTCCTGCTGCTAAAATGAACTTGGTTTTTGTTTTCTTTTGCTGTCAAATTAAAGGCGACACAGAGCTGAACAGAGACACGTTCTGATTGTTCAGGACAGGAAAGGAATCACTGTGACTCAACCAATCACCTTGATGATGAATTTCAACAATAATCCTCTTTTCCATCTGTCCAGTTATGGTGGATGTATATTTGATCATTGCATTAAAGGTTTCTGATGATTCAGTTATTTTCCCAGGAGACAACAGCAGTGAACCCCATGTGGTTAGTATGGTGACACAAACTAATAAAAACAGCATATTAACTCCTTGAGACTCTTCAGCAAACCTGCATGTATCTTTGTCTATGATACTACTGTAAGCCGAAACCTGATTGGTCAATCACTGTTTCCCATTGGTAAAGACCACGCCTCAAAATGTGAGACCTAAAACCCAGAAGAGAAAGCACCTCACATGTAACCACCTTGTTTGTGTGGCTCCACATTTTTTATGTCTGAACTATATTTGAACAATAAAATAAAAAATGTTGTTCACTGCCATCTTGTTAGCAGTGGTGGTATTTTTATATGAGCTACAGGGGCAGCTGCCCAGGGTGGCATTTGAAAGGGGCTAAACAAATAAAATGCAGCTTTCGGCTACATGTATGCATGTGCAGTGCAGCAGGTTTCTTGCCTGCTGCCTCAGTAATGGGACAGCAAGCCAAAGATGCACAGTGTGATAATTGCTTGCACTTTAATGGTTTCAGGGGTGACAGTTGTGACAGATTAGCCCAAGGCTCCATTGTGCCAGAAGACATTCATCAGGAGTTATGGATTCTACTTTAGAAAAATAAATCCCATATTTGACCATACAGGACTAAGTGGCTTTAATTACACTGATTTCTCTTTTTAAATTAAGTCTCGCCCAGAGTCTTTCATCACCTCCTCTATTCTGAAGTCTAATCTGAAACTAGTGAATCTTGGTTGGCAAATAAATCGCTCTTTTATGTTTCATTTGGTTTCTGAGGAAAATCCAGAGCCTGTCCAGCTCCCTGGATTCCTGGGAGGAGTCGACCTCATTTATCTCCATCTGGGAGTGTGGCCTTCAGTGATATTACTCTGCTAAATGAATGGATGGATTTATATAAAATGAAACAATGTACACTTAAATTGGGGATCTGAAGAAGCACCAGGTCGTGGCGAGAAATGCTAATATGTTCTGTAGTCACCTCACTGCTAATCAGTCAGACACGGCACACTGTCATCCGTAAAAAAAGTGACCAAAAGCTTGTTCAAGTCAGATATAATTGGTAAATGAAATCAGGTTTAGAACCCAAATGTGGAAGCAGTCCTGTCACAAATCTCGTTTTCACAACACTTCATTTACTTTCTGGTCTAAGTGAAAGAAATCCTCCAAAACTGCCTTCTCTCTACACATTATGGCTGCTTTGTTTCCTTCAGTTGGTCGAGTACGCAGATGGGTACCTACTTTCTACAGCCGACTCCAGCTATTTAGTGATCAATTTGGGGGGAAATATCCAGATCTGCTCTCCGATGCCGTTTTCCACAGACGTCCAGTTGGCAGTGTTAATGGGCTAAACCGTGGAATACAAATGGACAGTCTGTGTTCCTCGAACCATCTCAGGAGTCATTTGGCATGGTGCGTGTGAGTCTCATTGTCACAGAACCAAAGTCTGGAGCCGAGTGAGAAGATGAGAAGTCGGCAGATTCCAGCCTTTAAAGACCCCATTAAAGGCTCACTGGCCATGAAGAGCTCTGGTCCTGTGTGATGGAACTCTGTTGCTTCCTTGTGTTCCATGAAACCCTTGGGGAGCTGCCGAGTGTTTGCATGTGGCTAACGGTGTTTGATGTGCGCTCATAGCTTAACGGCCATTTATTGTCGTGGTAATTTCGCCGTTCTCTGCAAGCAAATGTTAGCTCATTGACAGGCCTGGAATATATTTGGTGATGTCTCATTGCTTGAGTTGGAAAAATCCATTACGAAACAAACCAAGTTGTTTTGTTGCCATAATAGCAAATATCAGTCAGCATCCATCGTTTCATTGACAGATAGTCCGATTACATCTTTTCCAGTTGTCTTTTAATACCAATGTGTAACGTTTATTGAGAAATGTTTTTATCCACTTTAAAATTGTCACCATGTTGTTATTATGCATTATGTGAGAGATGATCTGTGCCAAGGATTCACATCTTCACCTCTGCCTAACTTTGCAGTCTGAAGAAATGCGCCGCTAACAGTCAAAAAAACCAATCAGAGCAGGGACAGGTCTTAGCGCTGTCAGATCATTACTCATGTACTTGCTGCTAAATGTTCTGACCTGTGTTAACTTACTGTTATGTGAACAGTAAGTTAACACTCACTGATAACTTGCTGTTTGCCGTCATCGAGTGGCCATGCTAGACATAGACTGAGCATTGGCACAATAGAGCATGCTAGCTGCAATGTAGCAGAGAGGAGAGGTGCCATGACCCGCCTCCTGGCTCTGATTGCTAAGCACAGGAAGCACTGCAAGAAGGCAGAGGAACTCTATTGTTTTCTCATATATATCTCACAGCATACTGTTACAACATACTGACAGTTTATCTCAAGCAGATGGTGAGACTCTTCATATGTAGTTACAAGTTACGCTTAAAACATAAACTCTTTTTAATTTATTCATCTTAAGACATTGTTACTGCAACATCCACCAGTATTATCACGTGCTGCTTATTTTCCTTCTACCAGGCAGCTCTACTGTGGATGTGATGTTTGAGGTCTTGGAGCTTCACCAGTGGGATTCCTTTCAAGCCGACTGAAAGGAATCCCAGATCATGGATTGGAGCCAATCCATGATCTCCACTTGCTGCCACGTCTGACTGCTCTTTGTAGTCAGGAGTTCTGGCTGAGCCCACAACAACCAACTGGAACACAAATGGACTTTTGACCAATGAGACGGCAGCTACCAGGTTCACCACTTTTCCTTGTCCAATCACAACTTTGTTACAGACTGGAACTTACTAAGACAATATGACCAAAAATCTCCTTGGATAAACTGGAGATGTGAAGATCTTTGTTGCACAAATGTTCCTCTACAAACTAAATGTGAAGATTTTCTGTAAAAGATAAATAGCAGAACCAAAGCTGGACTTAAAGCTTTTGAGGAGGGGGACAGTGTGATGATTTTAGGAGCTTGTCTCACAATTGGTGGATTGCTGGTTTGATTCCCGCTCCATTTACTCTAGTGTTGTGTCCTTGGGTAAAACACTTTATCGACCTTTGCCATGTCGAGGTGGTCAGAAGGCCAGATGGTAGCTTCACCTCTGTCAGACTGCCCCAGGGTAGTTGTGGCCACTATCCAGTAGCTTGCTACCATCAGTATGTGAAAGACTGAATGTAGTTTGAAGTGCTTGGTGTCCTTCGTACTTGATGAAGTGCCATACAAGTATAGGACATTAAACATTTCAATAATCTTAACTCAGATTGATTTGGACAGCATGTCCAATCACCTCTGTGAAGGTGATAGAACAGATTTCTGTCAAATCTGCTGCACAGGGACACATTTCTCTCTCACTATAGAACATATAAACTATTTATAAAAGAAGAATGTGTTCTCTAAAGAAATATCTGGAATCTGCATCAAATACAAAGGAAAAAACTGCAGGAAATTAGAAAAATGTGACCTTGAAAACATTTCTCTCTCTCCCTGCAGTTTTTCATTTGCTTTGTTCCTCAAAAATCAGACGTGGAATGAAAATTTGATTTTATCAACTCTTATTCTAATTTGGATCAGATCTGATTTTCCCACAAAGACTTTGTCCCCTTTGAATGAATCTTTCCGTTTGACCCAACAAGCTTCTGTCACAAGTAACAGAGTAATACTTGTGTAAATGTATCAGAGTCCAAGGAGGCCAGAAGGGAGACGTGAGCAGCAAGAAATTTTAATAACCAAAGATAAAACAATCAGTGTCTATTAAAGGCAGCAGGTCAGCCAGCTGAATTCAGCCCTTCTGGGATTTGTCTTGATAAAATCTGCTGGAGTGAAGCTTCTGCAGTGAAAACAGCCTGATGTTGGCTCAGGTCAAAGGGTTTTAATTGTTCCTGTCAGACTCATTGATTCATTTCAGATACACACACTTTGTCTGCTTCACACTCAGACAAGAAGAAACACTTTTGTCCAAAAAAGACACAATAATAGCAGCTCTTCCCTCCAACAATCCAGCTCAGATCCAGACCCTCCTTGTTCTGGTCGTGTTCAACACAAAGGATGTGAAGTCCACCTGAACAAAGACCCAGTGTTCTCAGCCGATACAAACAGAGCTGACCTTGATTGGTTACATCTCAGAAACTCTGCAGAAACTCCTGCAGCTTCCAGACGCTTTGGGCTGCAAAGATCCCACATTCAACTCTCAGTCTCAAGAAGCCTGTTGGACATTTTGCTCTGCTCTCTCGCCTGGAGCCACAGCAGGATCAAAGATGGGACAACTAGCAGCCTGAAAGTCTTCAACATGGCCTTGTTGTGTCTGACCTGTTAGACCCTGGTTAGCTGGAGGTGAAGCTCCTCCCACCTGTCTGGACGGCCTCAGAGACAACCAGTGGTTCAGTGTGTGTGGGTTTGACAGTGTGCAGGTTACTGGATATGCTTGTGTGTTTCAGATGAACTGCACCTTGTTTAAATTTTACTAAATACTTCAAGAAGCACCTGAACAGCCTCTCCATTTCAGCAACCATGAGGAGAAGATTCAGCAACAAAACCAACATGTTCAATTAAAAGAAGAAGAGAGAGAGTTAGCAGGAGAGATATTAGAGATCCTGCAGAGGGACAGACAGCTGGACATAATGGACAAGCTGCAGGGATGAAAACAAACGTCCAGAAAAAAGACAAAGATCAGACATGAGGAATGTGGTGTGTGTCGGAGAGTTCCTGGAAGAGTCAGTGGTCTCCTTACCGGCTCGATAGAAGAAGTGGGCCTCAGCTTCAGAGGACGATGGCGACAGCAGCTCATCATCGAACTCGTTGGAGCTGAAGGAGCCAGAGTGGTTCCTCTTGCGAGCGTCCATGACAGCATTGGCCACCATGACGTGCCGCAGAGAGTCGTTCAGGTAGCGGTGCAGCAGGCTGCTCTTGTACTTGGGTGGAGACACGTAGTCCTCGGCCTCCACGGCAGAACGCAGCCCTGGGTCCATGCCGATGGCCACGCCCACCATGGGAGAACCCTCCTTCTTGATGACGCTCTGGTACAAGGGCTTGGTGAGATCCTCAGGACCGCTCTGTGTCCTCTGAGGGTTGTCTCCATCTGCAACATCAGGACATGCTCACATGACTCTTGTGTTGGTGGAGGACAGGAAGTCTTCTCCACAATAAGAACCATATCTTAAATCTTTAGAACAAACTTCTGTTGTCATGGTGATCTATAGCACAAGATAAACATCATTTTTATTCGGGCTCTTGTCCCGACTCCTAACTGGGATCAGTTAACGACATAAAACAGTGTAAATGAACCTCAACTCTCCACAGCCAATAAGAAAAACTGTGTCTGAATTGATGTCTGTTGGTTTGTCTCTCAGGTCTGATCTTCATTTTACTGATAGTGAAAACCTGAAGAGAATCTCGTCTTCAAGTCTCTCTCCACCTAAATTAAGAGCTCAATCGACTCGTTGGGTTGTAGAACTTTCTGTGGTTAAAGAACATCTGTTGTTGGACACATTGATGCAGAAACAGTAAAGACTGCAGCATAAGGCCTGTATATACATATGGTGATGTAAATCAGTGGCGCTGGCTGGTTCCAGTCTCTCCATCTTCATCTGGGTTGCTGCATTTAGGTCCCATCAGTTTTTATATGGTCATAAAGTCACTAAAAACAATCAGTGGAGGTGCACATTGTAATGACTCATTTTCTCCATCAGATGTTGGACTTCAGGTCCAGCTATTGTCTCAGTTCTGTTCACCCAGTCTGAAGGAAAACGATTATTTGAAGCTAATCTTTAATTCAAACAGCAGAACCAGGAGAATTCAGCCTGCTGCTCCTGCCCACATGTTGGCATCACCTCCACAACAGAAAGCCCAGTTCAGACTTCAGACCCAGAACCAAATAGTAATGAATGCTGGTCCATTTCCTTTCTATCTCAACCTTCGTCCCCTGCAGAATTAAATCCTTCCCAGAATGCTTTGCAACTGAGGAGACTGAATTAAAGCCCAGCTTCCCGCCTGATGAAAGAAACAGGAGGAAGATAAAACTTTGATGAAAACCCAGAGATTCTCTAGCAGCAGGGAAATCAGAGATACTTCACTTCAGATTCTGTCGCTGCCAGGACTGCAGTTCTGTCATTTGGCCGGGTTAGATGTCTGGTTCAGCCTGGTCCAAATTAAGATGAGAGCTTCCATTAATCAGAACCACATGGTTCTTCCAGCATCTCCTCTGTCACCAATCAATCTGACCTTTTGATTTAATCCAATAAAAACATTAAATTGTTCTCCTGAACAGAACATCACGTCTGCTCTGGACTCCAAGAAAACAGTTTTTACTTTAGCCTGGATTTGCTGCTGCAGTTCCAGAACAAGCTGGACCATTTCAGGACAGTAAGAGGAATGAAGACACGGTCAGCAGGGTCAGATCTGCTCCCAGAAATAGTCTCTGGAACAAAAGCATAGGCTTCAGAACATAATGGAGGGCCTTTCAGCACACAGGCCAGCAGTGGGAGCGGGCTGCGGATCGCTCCAGAACCAGAATATGACAGGGAGACGAGTCAGAGAGATATACGGAGCCTCTGGTGGTGCAGCGGCCTGCGGCACACACAACACAAACACCATGCACACATTCCTCTGGGAGCCACACGCTCAGCTTCTCCTCCTCACTCACTGAGGGAGAGATTACTGACACCACAGCGCTCTGAACTTTCTGTTCATTCACTGCAGGACGACTGAACTTTGACTTTCTAACCCTTCCTCACCAAAACGGCCCGGACCTTCCCAGGAGAGCCAGCGTGTGTTTGCACATTTGTCAAACAAACTGGAGGCGTACCTTGGGAGCAGCTGTCATCGCTGCTGACGCTCAGCCTCTCGGCGTTTCCCTGAACGTATTTGTTGTAGAGTTTGATCCGGAGCGCCCAGCTCAGGTCCGGCTGCCTCACCGTGTTCTTCAGGCGTCTCCTGGCGTTGGCGAACCAGTTGGACACCTGAGGGGACAAAGCAGGAAGGAGAAACACACAGCAAACAGGAAGACGTGTTAATGTGTGGAGTCCACACTGGTCCACATCCACAGACAGACTAAACATTTCATGCTCAGTGTTGAGGACAACACGTTTAGTGGAGCTGAGAGGAACATCCCAGACATTCTGCAGAAAAACTGAAGCCTCTCAACTTTTTACTATGTACAAAGAATCGGCTGACGGCCAGTGAATGCATCATTTCATGATCTAATGCTCTGACTGAGACACACGTCCTCATCCTGCATATTCTGGACACGTTCAGTCTCCCCCCAATAAGACGTTTTTTCCATCTCTGTCTTTAAGATCCAATAAAGAAGACACTTGAGCTGCTGCTCTTCCTTCCACTGGGAGTGGAGACCATTAGATGTTCTACTGGAATAACTTTTTATGCTCAATAGATTTCAAGCTGCTTATGAACGGCCGGGGACGGCAGCCTCAAGATGGACTACTTAGTTTTCATGTCCTCTCCTTCAGGATCACATTTCTCATTAACTAGGACCGTCCCACCGTCTTCAGTCTGCAGCCCAGCAGGCAGGAAGCAGCAACCAGTTGGCCAGCAGGACTGGGAGGGGAAGGGACAGTGTCCTCTTGAGGACGGGAGGTCCCAGAGGAGACAGCATGTTACCACGGAGACGGAGCTCAGGAACCCTGGAGACGGCACCGGATCGTCGGCTCCATTTCACAACATTGACATGGAACAAAGCTAACTGCTGCACTACAACATGACAGATTTAGCTGCTGTTTAACACCTGCTGCCAGGTCGGCCTCTCCAAGGAAAAACACACAGGAAGTGATGCGTTCAACGCCACTGGCAGCCTTAACAGCGGTCTGTCTGGACTAAACAGTGGAAGAACTCAGCAGCAATCAGTGGAAAGAAAGAGAGACATCATGGTCACATCTGAGTTTATGTTCACACTTTGGGACAAAACGATCACTTGTTCAGTCCAAACATATTTTAAAAGACTGAGAGGTTAAAGATTTATAACTATCTGTTTCATATTCCTAATTGGCAATAACATTCATTTACAATCCTTCAGCAATCTGAAAATTAGTTTAGAAACATAGAGAACCAGGTTCTTCATTTTATTATGTCTGACTGTAATCAGAAAACAGAAAACATATTTGGTGTTGAAGAAAACTTGAGATATTTTACAGAGCTGAACCTTTCACCTCAGCAACACAGTTAAAATATTTACATCAAGAACTGATTTGCATCAAACCATTTTTCCACAAATATTAAATATTAAATAGTTCTATAAATGATCACTTCAATGAAATTGTAAATAGATGGATTAAACACATGACTTGAATCTATAGTTATAAGTATCAAACATTACAAAACACCATCATTATATAATTAAACAGGGACATCTTTCACTATAATTTAAACCTAAAATTTGTTTAAAACATATAAAATAATCTCATTATTTCTGGATCTCATCTAGCCTGACCAATCAGAGACCGTCTGTAGTGATGATTCTGTTCCAGAGCAGCTGATTGGTCAACAGATAAACTGAATATTATATATTAAACATCTGAATATTACAAAATATATCTACTGGATGATTCAAATATTTAATGTCTGACTGTAAATCACACACACAAGAAACAACATCACACAACACACATCACGACCCCTATGGTGATTTTACTATAATACATTTGAATTTTGTTATTTATAGGTTTCTTCTTTTAATACATTTCAAACTTTTACCTAAATATGATTACGGTAATTATTTTAGCCATTATTTTACCAGCATGTTTCTTGAGAAAAAAATCTCATTTAATTTCTAGATGACATTATCCAAAAAGTCAGGGAAAATTTTCTGTAGCTCTATTAGTGCACATTAATAGTTATTATTATATTGATATGCCGATATATTATTAGGAATATTCTACAGAAACATCATTTCGTTCTGACACTCATTAGACTCTCTGAGACATGAGATGAAGCTGAGCTGCAGCTTCTTGGAAGAAAGGGAAGAAACAATCAAAACCTGAGACTCTCAGCAGAGAAGAAAGCTGCATGAGTATCTGGATTAGGCCGAGGATTATACATTATCACTTCACTCCTGCTCAGCTGCTGCTAAACATTCAGCAACAGTATTTCGTTCTGACACTATCTAAACTCTCTGAGCACATGATCACTCTCATGTCTGATGCTGACAGTTTCTTTTGTCTCCTACTGGAATCAGAGCAGAAGAAAGCAATCAACCTGGACCAGAGTCATCTGCGAGCCGAGAGCAGCAGGATTTTCTCCGTCTTGGTCGTACGGAGTTGTCTCTGTGCTTGTAGAGCCACTGCTTGAGCGGAAACAACATGTCCTGCAGGGCTGGCGCTTGTGTCGCAGCTTTGCTGCCACTGGGACGACCCCTGTGCACCAGCAGGGACAGCATTTAGACGCAGGCAAACAAGCGGACACCCCCAGGGCTTCAGCATGCAGATGTCAGAAATTCATGCCGGGTCTAAAATGTCGACAGATGAATCAGAGAAATGTCCTGAACCCACAGGAGGAACACCTGAACCTGCAGATGTCAGTATGATGCTGCTCTCCACTTCTCCTTTAGCTCCCAAAACAGCTCCTCTGGCTGCAGATGGAACCCATTTTAGTCGGACCTCAAAGCGGGCCCGAGGTTCTGGTTCTCCAAATATTTTCCTTGTAAGCTGGATCAGCTTGAACATCGTGGAGCGCATTTCACTCTGACCTTTGACCCCAGAGCTCTGTTAGAGAACATTCCTCATTTGTATCCAATAGGGGAATTATTATATAATTATATAATTTGTTTGTTTGTTTGTTTGTTTCTCTGGGTGTGGTGGCCTTTATGTGGCCAGACAGGAGAGTGGATTACGAGAGAGAGAAAACATGAAGCAAAGGTCATCAGGTCAGGACTGGAACCTGACAGCCATACGGGTCACATGCCTTTTTTATTCCTGCGCTACAATTCATCCTGTTTTGATGAAAATTGATGTCGATATTAATAAATGATTTCAGTTAGGAAAAAAAAAAATCCTGCATTTACTAAATAAACATTATTTATAGTTACAGTTTCCAACTGAACATTTTGATTAAAGTGTTTAATGGAAGCAGAAAATGGAGATCCAGTCAGGAATTCAGGCCTGTTTTTCCAGCTGTTTCCAGTTTAACCTCCTTCTAATTTAACATTTTGAATAATCGCCGTTATTATATAAATGTTTTGATGTGTTTTATAAATTGTATTTGAACAAATAAATTGAAATGTTCACCCTGCTTATTTTCGAGATGCTGAGGGTCAGACATTATTTATTAGATACTTTAAATAAATTGTCTTTAGGCGCAGATCAAACTCGTATCTCTGGAGCAACGAGCTACTGAACAAATATCAGCTGCTTCTTGATTCTGATCACAGCTTCAATGGTCATTAGATGAGCAGCAGTTTAGAAAAAGGTTTATTATCGGATCTGTCAGATTGTTCTATATCACAACCTCAGGACGAAAATATTTGGAAACTACAGGAATCTGAACGGAGACGCTTTTAAAATCATTTTTGCCAAATTTGGAGCAAATGCGTATTTACGCACGTCGGCAGAAAAA
>VMRM01000011.1:18754700-18772858 GCA_010277075.1 Poeciliopsis retropinna | reverse complement strand
AGAGCACCCCACATTCCCAAAGTGTGGGGTGCGCCCACTAGGGGGGTCGCAGTGCGATTGCAGTGGGGCGTGGGAAGCGGTACGAATGAACGAAAAAAATAAAAGAAAAAGAAACAGGTACATGCATCTGTTTTATGTGGCCAAAAAAAATCACTTCCTTTTAATACCAAAACCTTTTAGCAAATAATATTTTCAAAATTTAAGAAAAATTATTTTCAAAATGTCAAATTCTCCAATTATGTGGTCAATGGAAGCTACTGTCACATCCCAGTTCCTCAAGAGCAACACAAGACAATAGACAGGACCAAACATGGTCCCTTTGTAAACTCGAGATGAAAATTGTTTATGACACACTCAGCAGGATTATTAGTGTATTCATCAGAGCTCCAGCAGCACATTTCCCTCCAGCAGCTCCAGAAAACATGCAGCTCCCTAAACAAGGCTCTTTAGTGAAAAACAGGTTGCCTGAGAAGTGCCAGGATTGCTTTATTTGCCAGCCTCGTGGCATGTTATTCAGACGGGGCCAAATAAGGTCTCCTGAAGAGCTAAACTAAGATAAGCACGTCTCTCTTTGCAGCCTTTCTTCCAGCTCCATCTTTCCCTCCCAGCTGGGATCTCTGGGAATATAATCCAGCACTTATTACTCATCTTCTGACTGAAGGAACATCATCACTTGCTCAGTGTTTGAAAACTGCAGCAGGACTTCTCAAGATGTTTCCAGTGAGTCCAGGGAGCTCCTCTTCCCAGCTTTCCCATGTTTTACACTCAACTGTGGAGGCAAACAGGACAGACAGACGGCTGTGTTCAGCCGAGTCGAGGGGAACTTGGTGCAGAAGTCCAGGTAAACAACATTCCCTGCAGCCTCCAGTCAGCCACAGATGCTGAGCTGCTTTTTCTGGGTCTCCAAAGAGAAATAGGAGGGAAAGTTTCAGGTTGAACCCAGAGTCTGTTAGAGCTGAACAACAAGAGGGACAGAAGCTTCAGTCAAAGGCTCTGAGACGTTCCTCTGCTTGGATTTAAAATATGGTGGTCCTAGTAAAGCTGTGGCCACAGCTCCTGTATCATCAGCTCAGCACAGCCACAAGCTGAAAACAGCTTCTCTACAAACTAAAAAGAAACTTATGAGGCTGAATCTCCAGGTACTCCTGGTTCCTCTTTAGGCTCATTTTATCAAATCTCCAGAAGAATAAAACATGAGAGAAGAATCAGATGAAAACGCACCGTGCCAGGGTGAGAGGTGAACTCAGAGCAACTAAAGAGCAAACGTTTTTCTCATTTAGATTAGCAAGATCCTAAAATACACACCAGGACCTGGCAAAAGCTGCATTCTGGAAAACATTCAGCTGCAAATGACCAATAATTACGGTTTGCATTTAGTCATTTTCAGCAATTTCCCTCACAAAGCTTTGCTTATGAAAGAGGCTGTTTAACACAAGCAGCTGTCTGAATCCGTCTGAATGGATGTATGGCTTCAGCAAACAATCCCCAGAACTTTGGAGGCAACATACAGGCCTGGAGGAAGGCAGCTTGATTTGATACACAACAGAAAATGAGGCTCATCCAGAGGAAAGTGGGAGATCCTGAGAGCGGACATTAGATCAATCCGAGAGGCTAGTTACTCCCTCGGGTGTTTTGGTTGCAGTGCAGTTCCCCTGTGAGAAGCAGCTCCATCATTTCTGGTTGTTTTAATTATTTATCCAACAGGAGAAGAAAAAAATATGATCTCACTAAATCATGAAGTCCAGAGTTAGAGCAACACACTCAGCTGTGGAGACGGACAAGCTCCCACACAGTGTGTTTCCTCTGGACTCAGACAGGTTAGTATCAGCATCCCTGTTCAGAAGAGCTGAGATGAACTTCAATCTGACCAATGAGGCGATCTGTGTTGTGTTTCCATGTCTGACATTCAGATAAACTGCAGAGCTGCTGCAGCTACAGGGTCTTTGGTGATTAAGCTCTTTAAAGTCCAAAAATACCTCATGCTGAAGTGTTGCAACTCTGAGCTGCAACATTAATAACAAGCACACACTCTCACACACACTATAAAGGAGGAGTGTTTCACACACTAACATAGTGTGACACATGAAGGAATGGTCCAGTTTTTGTTGTGGCTCAAACTTTAAACACATTTGATTTCAGCAGCTTTTGTAAACTGGGTTGAAATCTTTGAGAACAGCTGAGGTTCAGTTCAGCTGACCCATCATGGCTGCTGCTTCTGAGTTTAAGTAAACCAGTTCAATGAACATGGGAACATCTGGCTTCAGCTGCAGAACCAGCTCCCAGTTTAGAGTCCAGTTGGTACTGGGAGGCCGTTTCACACACTTGTGGTCACAGATGGATTTTTATGTTGTAGTTTTTCTGTAAAACCTCATTTAATGAAAGGATCAGAGAGCAAGGGTTTACCAACATGCTGAAACATGAACATTTTATCCTTCATAACAAGACTTCCATCACAGCACCGTCTTGATGTTCATTCTATTTTACTGTGAGACACAAATAGAGTGTGCGGAGTCGAGCAGGGAAATACAGAACTAGCTCCTTGTTGGAAGACATGATGACCCCAATAAAAAGTCTGGTGGATGTAACCAACTGTGAGGAAAATAAACAGAACCATGGATGGGTTTCAGCCGTTTCTCCATCAGTCCTGGGTCTGAAACATATTGCTGCTGCATTCTGCCCTGAGGTAAAGCAACAGCCCTTAGCAACAGTTGCCCCCAGCTACAGTCCTTTGCCTTGTGCTGCAATGGCATCTAGGGTCCAGTGTCGGGTTGGCACTTTGCACACACTGAGCTGTTTGCTTTTCTCAATTCCCATGATGGCTGGAAAGTGGAGGCTTGTTTCCACCAACTGTTTCTGCTCCATCGGTCAAAGGCTCTGAAAATAGTCTCAGCCTCTCAAAGTTTATTACTCTGTGTTTTTCACAATCACTGAAACAAGGGCGGCAGGAGACCAAAGGACAAATTCCTCAATGCAGCTATGCTAAAATTAGCCTCAAAAATGTAAAATAGACTTGAAACTGGAAATTAGCAACGAATTAAGACTTAATTAAGACGCAGGTATCCAGTCAAAGAGGAAGCACAACTGACCTCGACGACTCCTTCCTCATGCATGGTGATGATGTTGTTGGGGTCTTTGGACAGTTGGTACAGGGCCATGGTTGTGTTAAGGAGGAGTAAATTGTCGTTGGACTCCAGGTAACAAACCAGGTGGCCAACGGCTCCATGTTCACCAAAGCACGCCCTATTGGAGCCCCACATGCAGCAGTGGCCGATGGCCTCGGCCAGGTGGCAGCGAAGTCTGACATCAGTCTGCAGAGAGAACAGGAAGAAATTCTTGACCAACAACTGATCAGCTGATATCTGAAGAAACTGGAAGCAAAACACCAACTAAACTTCAACCTAACTAAACCAGACAGAATCTTGGTATTCAGACAGTAAAATCCGCTTTGTTGTCAGTAGCGACATGTTCTTACTGTGTTAGACAGCTTGGCCAGCAGGGGGACAACCCCGCGATCAGAGAGGACGCCCAAGATCTCCTTGTCTTTGGCTAGTTTGGCGATGACAGCACAAATGCTCGTCAGCACCTCGTTGCTTGGTGACTTCAGTAACTGAATGATCAACTTCAGTCCACCAATCAGGAAGAGAACCATTTCCCCAGCGTCCTGCAGTCACAGAGACACACATTAGCTGCTGCTCAGTGAAGGTCAATGCAGAAGACGATACAAAGGAGGGACAGTGATGTGGGAAAGGAGAGGAGGGCAGGTTAAGTTGACCACATTTAATAAGTCTGGATGAAGAACTGGAAACAGTATAACCCTATCCTGCAGTTTCTTTGGTTTGTTGACCTTTCCTTTCCTACTATGAATAAAGTCGTAATACTATGACTTTATTCACAATAGTACGACTTTATTCTGCTAAAGTGTTTAAGGTTATTTTATATGGTTGAAACCTAGTTGCTGTATTTGGTCTCTAATTAGCTAGCAAATGTTTTAAAGTGTTAAATCAACCAAAAAAGCTTTGCTAGAAAACAAACAAAAAAAAAAAACAGGCGGTTTACGTGACGTAACTGGTGGAGAACGGATCCCAACAACTGCAGTCTGATAGCTGAACTCAAAAAGGTTTTGTTAGCTCAGGTCTGGTTAAAACATGTTTGTGTGCAGCTGTTCAGACTGCAATTGCTCTGGAAATGGCAAGGGAATAAAACAACAGAAAAAGTAAAGACAACAACGTAGGTAAAGTCCCACCTTTGACCTGGAAGAGAGTCAGTGGACAGAGATCTTAAATTTTCCACTATTTTTTAGCCTAGCTCTATGTATGCTTACTATTTATCTATCTTATCTTGGTAGATATATTTCCATGAAAAGATCTAAAGATCTGTAAATTTAAAAATATAGTTGCAAAATTCTCTTAGTTAGCACTGCAGTTAGCATTTCCAGGTCTGTGTACATGTTTTCCATTCCAATATCTGCTCTACTACGATTTAAAGTGATCTCTGATTGCTATGTTGTCAATAGTCCTAACTTCTGGTTCACCTGTGAGCCTTCAATCTTAAACATACATCCAATGTAATGCTTGATATTGCTCAACTCCTTAAGGTCTTATTCAGTGCTTTTAGCTGTACCATCCAGAACGTTCTCCTCTGTCTACGTCATTAACGGTTGTCAGTAGGGGGTGCTATTTTCAGGCGGAGCAGTAAACAGGCTAGGTGGAGGAAGTAATAATACCTTTTATTTTGATATACGGGCCATTTTGGCAAAAAAATGTAAATTTCAGACATGTTACAATACAAAGACTTCAACATACCTTTAAAGTGAAAGATGTACTTTAATGTTTGACTATTTTCAAATTTACTGTACTAGGGAATGGTATGGAATGGTAGGGAATAATTAGGGAATAATTAGAGCCCTAGTATGGCTCTAATTATTAGAGCCATACCAGGGAAACTGGAAATGAGCAATGAATTAGGACTTTAATGAAGATGATTTATTAGAGTCTAATACTCTGTCGTATCAGCACCGGGCCACTATTTAAAAACCCAATGTACCATATCATTGCCACAGAATAAAACATTAATGTGCTTCAGTATGTAATGTTCAGGACTTTGAAAATGCAGCTGAAATTTCTTTCAATACAATAAGTATGGGTAACTGGATGAAAATCACAAAGTCTGCTGCAGCTCAGTCTGGTTCAACATCATCCACATGTCAGGAGCTGATACATGGTTCTGAGCTGCCGACCAGAAAAATCAATTGATTTTCTTAATTTTTCTGGTTAAATCAAGAACTGGATGTACTTTAGTGTTCTCCCCTCCACCAGGGAGCTCAGAGCTGGGATCAGGAGCCAGTGCAGTGTATGGGCCCTGTGATGCCATGCCAGAGGATGAGGCGTGTGCACAGTGCAGGCCAGTGAGGGAGCTGCCAGGGCCACAGACCCTCCGACACACAGGAAGCTTTTCCTCAGGAATACTGATGATGGCTGGCTGGGAGTCCCTGCGACAGAGGAAGCTCTCTCAAGCCACCAGCTGCCACAGACTACCCAGAATCCCTTTCATGCCCCAGAGGGGCCCCCAGTTCTTAAGGCTGCTGCATTAAGAGGATGCACTTGGAAAGACATTTGTTGCCAAACTCCCCCTCAGGACGAAATAAAATAGAAAACACATTATCTGTTGTGTTTGATATGAGGCTGAGCTCAGAAGAACGCTCTGAGGCTCTTCTCTGGACCAATCAGACTTCTAGAACTTGCACTGCTCACATGCAGTGTAAGCCAACCAGGCATCTAAATGTGCTTCTGCAACCAGGCAGATTAATGACACACCTCATCATGTGGAACTGAGAGGGCTCAGTTTACTTGATTGGAAGGACCTGCTGCTCTGTAGTTTGGCTCATTTTACTGAATAAATTCAGTGCCAGTAAATAACCTACAGACAGTTAGTGTAGCTCCTGTCGATATCTGTGTCTGCAGAGCAGCAACATCACTGCATGAAGTATTAGAACTATGCATTTATACCACTGTTTTATGATAAATTTACAACCGATCTGCCAACTCAAACATTTTGGGTTTTCACCTAAACAAAGATGGCAGTAAAGCAGTTGAATCAGGTTCAGCTCATCACTGCCCCGTCCCATAAAAACACCAAGAAACTGTCTTTATGAAGATCCCTCAAAACTGGAATGCAGATGTCCAAATAACACCTGATGTTGAGAAGAGAAGGATAAAACCATAACTTTGCTAATGTGTTTATGATTATTGATACTGACTGAGCGGGGTCGGATCGGTCTGTTCTGATTGAATGTCTTAAAATTTTGTATGATTTCACTTCTGATGTAACAAAACAGATCCATATAAACTGAGCTAATGTCTGACAAATTATGTTCCAGCAGATGTTCTGCAGTATATCTTGTAGACACAGATATATTATATCATGCAGTGTTAATGTCAGTTATAGTGGTGTCTAAATGCAGGTAAGATCTTCTGTTTTCATGACAGAAAATCAACCAACAAAAGCTCTTAATGTTGAAGTAAACATAGCAGCTAACATGATATAAGCAGTATTTAGGGTCATGTAGTTGTTCCAGTTTCATAGTGTTTTTATTGGAGAAGTGGCTACACAGAAGCTGCATGGTCCACCATGCAGGAAGGAAATCAGAGCCACAGGATATTACAGTCTTTCTCTCAGTCTGTTCCTCACTTCATCAATCCCAGTGTGCCAAGGAAGCTCCTCTGCTTCATATTAGCCCAGGGTTCATGTAAGCCCCTGCTGTCACAGCTCTGCCCCTGCTGACCTCCCAGTAGAAGCAGCAGCTTGAGAGACAAGCTGGGTGACAAAACAAGCTTCTGCCTTCTGACTGAAACAACCTTCTAAAATAAAAATCTATGATTGATAAATGTGTGGACCAGACGTGTTTAAGAAGCAAACACTCTGCATAGAGGAGAAACAATGATGGACTTCATGTCTCCCAGATCTTCAAAAATGTATGTTTACTGTACCTTTGCATTCTCGATGCACGGACAAATGGCCCATGCAGCACTAGCCTGAACTTCTGCATTGGGGTTCTTTAGCAGTGACCACACCAGGCGGACTCCATCAAGATGGTCAATGATTCTGAGGGAAACACAAACCATCATTTCATTCTAGAATCAAATCAAAGTGAAGATTTGGCTCCATTTGGCCGACCAGAAGCAGATTTAACAATGACTATAACTAAACAACATGGAAGCAGAAGCTGATTTCAGCACTTTTTATTCCCACTTAGATCTTTTGCAGGGTCTGTGGCCCACCCACTCTCAACTCATTTTCCACAAAAATCTCAGAAAAGCTCAGGTCAGAGGTCAACCTGCACACATCTGGATCTAGTTCTTCCTACATGGATTTATAAATAGATGCAGAGTCAAATTTTCACTTCATGTTTGATTCATCATGTTTGATGAATTTTGCCAAAACTTTATGTTTTGGCAAAACATGGGAAACTCCTTTCCTTACTTGGAAAGGAGTTCTGTTTGACTCCTTTCCAAGACAAACAGAACCAGAGACAGGTGACTCCATATTTTAGAATGTCTGAGTGATTTTTTCTGAAGCAGCAGTTTGATTTCATCTCATTTACATGACTGGTTTCAAACTGGAGTTGCCTCTGAGAGGTCAAAGATTTACACCACAGACCGTCCATTGTCTGCTATAAAAACATGGAACGTGTTCCACATGTGTGCTTCAACTAACAGAGCCCACACTGATGCTGTCATAATGACCTAAACACTCCCTAATCACAGTGTCTTCATGTCTGCAATGAGCGGACGCTCGTCAGGGACGTTCTCTGCTCCATCTGTTTTCCTTCTGCATAGAATTCAGTCCAGAGGGATCAGAACATCAGACTTCAGTCTGCAGGGCTTCTTCAGTCCACGACCAAAAACTAAAGTGAAGCTTCATATCATCCTCCAAAACGGCTCCATCTTCCCATGGTGCAGCTAGGAAACAGATTACAATGAAGCTGCAGTTGACAGTGATGGATTAGAGGGGACACCACAGACCTTGAAGGCATTAAAAATCCGTCTTCACACTTGTTCTTCCACTGGACTCATTGGAGGAAATGTGATGTCATTAACCACACACTGCTTACTGGTGGAGAATGAAAACAAACAGGAGGATCTGATGGAAAACCAGGAAGTGATCATGGAGTTCTCATGAGCTCTGGATGACCTGATTCAGGATCATGATGAGAGAAGAACTGTGGTGACCAGCAGAAGGTCTGATCTGAGAACTGAAACCTTGTTGGTAAAATGATGTCCAGCAGGGACAAACATGTTGGAGCTGATTGGGTTTTAGCAATAAATCATCTAAAACTGGTAATCTGACAAACACTTCTGTCAGTTCTGGTTTGGAATAAGTATCTACTGTGAGTTATGCTAATTACTCTGCAAACGACTCAACATGTGTGGAAACAAGCCATCGGGCCAAACATCCAGATAAAAGTTGTTTGAATAAGAACTCTGTTGACAAATGGAGGCTGACAGACTGGAAGATCTGCTGTAAAAATGTAGCGAGAGAGAACATGGAGAACATGATGATCTGATGTAATAGACGTCTCTGGTTGTGTAAAGTTTACCACAGTCAGCAGCTTTATTTAGACAGGCTTCATTTTTATCCAGGCCAGTGTTTGTTTGTTTCCAATGTAACAGAGTCGTACCACAGCAGAAGCAGCAAACTAACACCATAAACTCACAGGTTCAGTGATATTTCTGCCCAGTGATAATTAAGGCGGCTCTTATAGTCTGGAACAGGTTTATAAAAGCAATGAGGTGCAGATGGAAGCTCCATGATGCTTGAGGTTAAATGCAGAGAGAAAGCCACCGCTCTAGACTGCTTCTCTGGGTTTTCCAGCCCTGGAGTTTTGGACGGGGCAGGGCTTTAGGCACGTTAGTCTGAGCAGCTCAGCGACCGCATGGTTTTAGTAAAACACTGAGAGTGAAACCACAACCATATTTAACACAGCAGCTACAATAAACAAAGCTTTTAAAATCGGTCATTGGGCTAAGGATGAAAGAGACGCCTACCTGCACAGCTCCCAATGAAAACTACAGGAATCTTTCTGAGCAGCAGCCCAGGACAGGTTAATGAGGCTGTGTTTACATCCTACAATTAGTCTCATTTCCTTGTAAAAACACATGACATCAATAAACAGCCAGGAGTGAGTTTGGGCTGATTCACTGACTATGGGAAATAAGCCACAAATCACATTTTAACAGGCGCCTCATGGATCTACTGTAAATATAAGTAGAGCATGAAACATTGTAAAGGAAGAAATAAACTTACACCACGTTTTCCTTTTCTGTGGCACAAGCTCCCACAGCCTTTGCTACATTTACAAGCAGAGCCTGGTTAAATGACACAGAGCAGATGTTGGATCAATAAAGGAATTAGTTTGAACAAGAACTGCAGGAAGAACAAATGTTATATACCTGATTTGTTCCATTGAGCAGGTTAATGAGAGCCCTTATGCCCCCACCGTTGCAGATGGCGGCCTTGTTAGCTTGTATCTGAGCAAACTGTCCCAGAGCTCCCACTACATTGACCAGGACCTCTTCAGGCTGATCAGTCAGCAGACCAATCAGGATCTGCAGAGCTCTGTACTCCTGGAAGCTTTGAGGGAACAACAAGAAAAGATGACCGCATTAGAATGTACTTAAGGCACTTTGATTAATTTATTACAGAAACTGGACAACCAACATGGACTAAACGTCAATTCAACAGATCTTGTTGCTCTTGAAAGAGAAGACAAAACTGTGAAACAAACTGAAACCACTTTATTTTTCAACTCAGAGACCAAATTTATGAAAGATTCTAATGATCCAATGATTTGACAGCCAGACTAACAGTGTGTCTCCTGAACCTCCTCTGCACAGAGCGACATGATCATCAGATGACTTGGTCAAAGGTAAAGATTGTTTTCCCTTCAGTAACATCAGCTTCTTGCTCTAACTCAGCAGGACTAATTTTCCCACGGCTCCTTACAGCCGTCCCTCGTCTTCGCTTTGCAGCACCAAACCTTGGAAACTCTTCCTCCGTTTTAATTGTGTGATTTTGCCTTATTTGCCTTCGCTATAGAGTAGTAAACTATAGTCAACATTCAGAAGGGATATACTGTGGTTCCACTAAAACCTCAGCAACCCTCTGGTGCACAGTTCATTTCTCTGGCTGTTTTTATTCCCAGTTACGGTTGCTGGCATCATAGCCTGTAAGCTATTGTAGACGGCTAAGGTCATTTGGTTCTGGGCAGCATCCACTCAACCACAGCCTCTTCTTCAGAGTGAAAACATTGCTATTGAACTTCAGTCCAGTTCAGCATCATGAACAACAGTGGTCTTCCTCCATCGTCTGAGGTATCATCTGCAGCTCACTACTCTACAATGATCTTGTTTTGATAAATCAACACTGTCATGTCTATTTCTGTCAGGTCCAGCTGAGGTAATTGTTTTCTGGCAGGAGTAACTTGACACAAAGCTTCCTGAAGCAGCTCCAACTGAAAACACAGGCCTCTACATGGCTGGAGGCTCATAAAGCATGTTAGAGCAGACAGGAACCACAGAGGAGCTTCTGTGTGAGCAACACGTTTTCATCTTCAGTCATTTCTTCACCAGTTTATAATTATAGAGAATTCATTTTCTACTGTGAGGACTATGAGCTTCAGAGAAGGTCCAAGTGATATTAAGACGTTTCAGGGACCCTGAGATCTTCAGCAACGACCACAGAAACCCGACAATCATTAAATCAATGAGGAATATAATAAACAGATCAATCTATCAGAGCACAGACCAGCATGGGGGAACCCTGAGCTGCAGTCGGATAAAGAGAAGAATCATTTAAAGAGGAGATTATGTTCTGCTCATGGTCGGCCTGCCGCAGAACTAAGATGGAAGGAAGCCAGGATCTGGAAGCAAACTTCACAATCTTGACCCAACCGTTGCTGCTCTGGCAAACACACTCCAAGACTTGGCAGTCTCCACTTTCCACTGCAAACTTATTGCCTCAGCCTTTTGTTAAAGCCCTTTACAGCATTTCTGTGTGTCTATAACACCTCTGTCCACCGACCCAAGAGGCCACATCTGGACACAGCTAATAATTTCAACTAAATGTTTCACTGTTTCTCAGTCCTCAGATTTTATTCAGAGCCTTGTCCTTGGTTCAGTGGGAGGCCTTTAAAAAGTACAAACTGTGACAATGAGCTTTTTACACATTTATGGTTCAGGACATCAATCGTTTCTCATTTAATTCCTTCATTAAATCAGTAAAGGTTTAACATTTGCTGCTACTTTTCTCAAATCCACAAGACTCCTTACTGTCTAGATCAAATAAATCTGTCACTAAAGTAAGACTGAATCCTGTCTGCAGGAAGATTAATTTAACTTAATCAAAGACAGAAAATCTCAGAATGCTTCAGTTATTACAGCAGTCTAGCATCTTCTAAAAGGATTTCCTTTTCACTTGTCAGCCTGTAAAGTGAAACAGATTCTGTAAAGAGGGCGGGGCTTTAAAACTTTCTTGGATTAGCAGCCTCTTTTTTCCTGACAGCAATCCTTTAACTGCTTCACTCATATTCTGATCAAAGACTCAATAATCCTGAGAGAACAAAAACAAATCCATGTTAACACATCTGCACAGCGTCATGCTGGTTTCCTCTCAAAAAGTTGGCCACGTTAGCAAACAGTCCAAAATGCTACAAGATGAGAGCGCTTTTATTCTGAAAGGTTGTTAAAACGCTGCACTAGCCTTAAGTGATTGGTTCAGTTCAGTACAAGAGAAAGCAAAGTGTTCTTAACATTTCTGAGTTGTTACTAAATGTGACGATGATTGATTGATAGATCATAATAATCATTCCTATTAGAGTTATTATTAGTAATAGGATAAGTATTTTACCAAGCAACAGTGTGGCAGGATTATGTTTGGAGGAGTGTGTGTCTTATGGCACCGAGTTTGTTAAGCTACCACATTTTATAACAAGAAGCTGCTTCATCATCATCATCATCATCATCATCATCACCAAATTGTGCCCGTTCTGATCCAGGAAGTGATGACAGATCCTTCTGCTCTTTTAGAGCTTCACCACAGTTTTGAGCCAAACATTATTTTACATTTTAAAAAGTTCTTTTACACCATTTCACCTCAGCCGAAGCCGTCAGATTCATATTTATTACCATAAAATATTTCAAGGACAACAGAAGAAGTTGCAGATTGATGAATGCATTTCTGTTGCATTAAATCACGTAATGTGGGTTCCTCATTACACTTTCAGAGTCACCCTGAAGAAGAAAATAAATATGGCTCAGTCAGTCTGTCAAGGTCTCAGTAGTGGGAATGTTTAGGGCTGCCTGTCGTCGTCTGAGAGTTTTATTTATTTTATAGGGAAAACTCATCTGACACTAAAGTCCAAGTCAGGAACTATTCCAACCATCCTCAATGACACTTCAATAAATCTAACCTTACATGACTAATGATTAAAGGTCCCATCAGCTCTCTAACATTAAAAATGTCTCCAGGCTGATCTCACTGTGATCCCAATGGGTGGAGTTCTGACAGGCCTTAAATGACATGACTGAGGTTTGTAAAGTTTGCACATCTGCCTGATTCATTGTTAATAGAGGAAAGACTGAAATCTAAAAGTAAACACATCAAAGATCAGAGCTGATACAATCTGAACAAAGTCTGAACATTTTACACCAATAATCTCTTTAACTGCATAAACCGAGAAAGGATCTGACAGAGGAGAGTGGAAACAATGACACAGTGAGTCGTGACTAAGTAACGGCTGCATATAAAACTCACATATGTACTGATGGCACAGAGCTGCAGCAGGCTAAACCTCCTGTTCTGGATCCATTGTCTTAATTCTTTACACACTGAGGAACTGCTGTGAAGCACATCAGCTCAGCAAGCACAGGCTCCAAAGTTTATTGGCACATGGGGATAAAATGTCTAATTCTTATTAAACCTCTTTCACACAGAACTGTATCAAACGCTGTTCTAGTGAGCAGGTAGAAATTTGTTGAAGTCATTCTGATTTGTTATCCCCCCCAATAAAAAAAAAAATCACAAAACAAAAGGCAGAGAACATGTGTTCTGTATGTCTAACATGGTGTTTTTACATGTATCCCCATGACTCCAAGTGGGACAATAAATAGTAAAGATGTGTCCATACATAGCTACGTTCTCCATGCTGATTGAACACTTCCAAATGGCCCCGGTGGCAGCAGCCAGCAGCTGCTTGTTCTCTGCTTTAGAGAGCAGCGACACCAGAGGCTGCAGGCCTTGGTGGCTGCGAACCAGATCCCGGGTCAGTTTGTCCTCTGCACACTGTGAAACAAACAAGAGATCTGAGAGAGATGTGCAGTCTGGCTCTCTTCAGTAGCACAGAGATCAGGTGTTTGTTTCAATAAAGGGCTTCGGTCCATATAAAACGATTTCTGTTTTCACCAGGGTAAACTTCAGAGCACTGCACAGAGCAGAAGATAGAAACCCAAGTACCTTAAAGATTGCACTGGCACAAAGCATCTGGAGCTCCTCATTTTCACTGCTCAGGTTTTTCACCAAGTCCTTCACCATCCCTTCACTTTCAATAGCAGCCCTGTATTTTTTCTGTAGGAACAGAAAAACACAACAAAACAACACAAGCATGAATCAGTATTCAAATACATTGTTTCCTATACATGCTTAAACATCATCAAAAACCTTTAATTTACCCCAAATTTTAAATAAAAATTGATCTTGATCTATTTTTTCTTTACTTATTGATAATAGTTGTCAGGTGAGATGTCATCCAATCTGATGCAAACATCCTTTAAACCTCACTGTGAACACTCTGTTGTTTCTTGACCTTTTTAAGCTGCCTGCTGGTCATTATGTGCTCACCTTGAAGCTGACCAAGTCCTCCACCATTAAAACTGACAATTTTAACCAATAGCTTTAAATGTCATCCTTGATCCAAACTGCAGCCAGACTGACTGTTGTGGGGAAACTGAACGTCTCCAGCACACAAGGAGAAACATTTCATTGAAGGAGTCAGAATGTCCTGTTTTTAAAGTTTCCACTAAGAGAAAGTTTTAAATGTTTTAGATTTTCATTAAAATGTGAAATAACTTCTACATTGGATGTTCATTGTTTGCTGTACTTCCAGGCAAAGTGTCATCATCTGCTGGGGTTTGTTTTTATTTGTCACATTTGGAGTTCAAAATTTGACTCATTCATCGGTTTTAATATTCTAAGAGTTTACATATGTTTTGTTTGGCTGTTGTATTTTAATCGTTGTTGTTGTTGCTGTCTCAGCTCCCACCTGTACCTGGTTCCACTAATCACCTCCTAAGCTTTGTAAGTCTGCCAGTTTCTGCTACATCTTGCCAGATTATGCTGTTCTGTCTTCTGTTTCTTTGTCACACCTGTTTCCAGCCTTGATATTTGTCATTGTGTCATCTCTATTTTTGGGATTTGTAACACCGTGATTTTCCTGTTGTCCAGTTTCCATTTGAGTCCTTGAACTATTAACTACTAACAGGAGTTTGGAACAAATTTTTCTATTACAATACAGGAAAGAAAAAAAAAAAGTACCATGAATGTTTTACATACGCAATAAATATTTAATGACAAAATTAAATTGGTAAAAGTTTGTAGGAAGCTCTACTACTTTAAATTGAATTAGTCAAAAATAGAAAAATATGAACCTGAATCTCAGGTTTGATTAATAGTAATGCCTGTTTCACAGAATCACATTAACATGCCTTACAGCAAAAGAACATTACTGGATACAGAGGCTCCCCTCACCTGTGAGGCACATTCCTGCAGGGTTCCCACAACAGGGATCACCATGTTCTCATATGGAGACCTGAGCAGGAGTCCCAGCAGAGGGATCCCCCCAGCTTTACGAATGCCCTCCTTGTTCTTGCTACTTTTGCTGAGGCTCCACAGAGCCAAGGCTCCACAGCGGGCCACCTCTAAATCTTTCTCTATGGCTTCTCCTGGTTTTGCCGAGTCAGGGAAGCATTCCAGCAGCTTCACCTGGTCAGAAAGAGAATCCCAGACTTTTAAACAACTCAGTGAAGCTGACATGATTCCAGAAACTCCTCGAGGTTTGTTTCCTACTTTGAGGTGACAATGGAGGGTTTTGAATGGGAAGAATAAGTAGTTAGCCATGATTAAGGGTGTAATTAAAACTCTTATTACCACTGGCTGTGCAAGGATGAAAACAGCAGAGATGCAGGAGAGAAAAAGGTAGGTCTATGGGCTATACCAAACACAAAATCATTCTTATTTAATGATATTTCAGTCTGCTCAGTTCTACCTACTTTGGACTTCTTTCAGAATGAGCTATTTTGGAGCCTCTTGTCACTTTAAATCCAAATAAGCTGCTGGTGACTATGCTCCCCTAACTCAACATTTACACTCCCAAGTGAAAAGGGCTGCAAACAAATGCATAGTTATACAAACACACATATTTGAAAAGCAGAGGAAGTGAAGCCTCCTGCACAACCAACAAGACAGCAACAAGTGTTTTTTTTTTTTCTGAATGGCAAGTCAACAACAAAAGACTTGTCTCCAGCTATATCACGTATAGCTGGAGAACTATCTGGCCTAACGTGCTGAAGCTAAGCATGGGTTACAGTTGACAGGCTGAACTCTACAATGGTTGGAGGTTTTGGAAACGGTTCTTTTTCCAGACACCTAAAAACATTAATTTATTGACACAAAAGAGCTGGGTGTTTTCTTTAAGAGCTTGGACTGTCTCATAGAAGCAGTTGAGGCCCGAATGGAAACCCCCAAAAACAAGCAAACATCCATCATTCCGAGCTGAGACTCACCAGTTTCTTGATTCCTCCATGTAGCCTCACCGTTCTTCTTGCTCTTCTGAACGTAGCCACGTGTGCAATGGTCTCAGAGGCCAAGGCCTGCAGCTCCTTCACTGGTAAGTCCAGATTGTTCACCATCCTCTGCAGACCTCTCATGTTTACAATGGTCTGTCGGATGATAACGTTCTGGCTAATCTTTACCAGGATTTTTAAAGATCCAATCTGATCAAATGACAAAAGCAATGTGTGGGAAAAAAGTAAGAACTATTACTAGATAGTAACTGTGCTGAAACAGGACTATATAGAAGTCAAACATTCAGTTGTATTTCCAATAAAAGTAGTCAAAAAGTCAGAATAAAAGCAGTTCTGCACTGAATGATCCTTCATGCACATGTGCAGGTTGAGTCCTTGGTCCCTCGGTGTTACTGTGTCTCACGAGAAAGTTAAGGGATTGAGCGCCGAGTGTCATGTGACTTTATAGACTCACATGTGTCACCGGCAGATCACCGGTGACTTTGTTGTGATTAACATTTGACCTACACATGTGCAAGGACTATTATTTAGTCCTTGAAGAATCTGCTCTGGCCGTCAAACTATAGTCATAAAGGTGAATAACAGCTGCCTGTGTCTTTAACAGCCTGCTCCCTATACCAACACTCATGTTACACTGACTGAAACCCATACTGACTACAATCCATCCAGGTCCAGCTTAAGTAAAGCTACTCACTTTGCTTCTGATGTCTGTAGTATCCAACAAGTTTAGGAGAAGCTCCAGCCCACCTAAGTCCAGGATGGCCAGTTGGATGATCTCCTTCGATAGATCAATATCCATCATGGCGCAGAGAACAAGCACAGTAGCTGTCTGGTCCGCTGCCTAAAAAGACGTTTATCAAACAGTAAGAAAGAAACAGAAAGAGAACATTCAAAGCTAAAGGGATTGATGCAGTGCTCATAGTATTACTCTGTGTGCAGTCTCTCTCTGATTCACTTTGGATGTGTTTGGTTGTTACTGCAGGCTTGTACATAGCTGTGTGGTGCTAACCACTGAGGGAAACATTTATTCTGCAGAGAGACTGAAGCTCCTGGACCAGAACCTAACACTGTGTTGAATATGTTGTTTAATTGCTTGTTGTCTTGAAGATATTATCATTAGACCTAAAGAGTAACGATCTAGAGTCAACACACAGCTTCTGTCAGAAACTAGTGATCACGCCTGAATGCTGGGTGTTGGACTCAGACCTGAGGTACAAATTCATCCCATCTCCTGAAAAACATTGCCAGGATTGTAAAACCTAATTCACTGATTGATTGTTATGCCTCTGCTGTGTTCTCCTCATAGCTAGAACTGAGTGAATATTATCAGTACCAATGAACAAACATAGAGGTGTGGAATAAACAGATTTAACTTAAATCTAAAGTAGATGTTCAAACAGGCTAATCAGTGGAGTCCTATATCCACAATCTCAGTTGTGTGATCAGATCTTCTTCACAGAGCAGTTCTCTGACACTGCAAGACAACAGGAACATGTGTTCTCCAGATCATGAAGCTAAAACCTAAATGTGAACCATTTGCCCATTAACAGCAGTGGATCTACTGCTTCCTTTGTCTCCTCCATTCTGACTCTTCAAAGGATTTGCTGGGTCAGCTTCATACCTTGTAAAAACAAGAAAAAATGTGATGTTCAGGAGCGATAGCTGGGAAATCAGAAAACAGATCATATGTTTTCATTTTCAGACGCTTTGGTCTGGAGGGATTGTCGACATTCTTTAAAACATCGACACCATCTGAAGTCTCTTATGATGAAGAATTTCTGACTTTCCTTCAGCAGGATCAGAGCAGATGCTCCGAGACAAAAACATCCAACCACTATTCAACCTTAGAAAAATTATTCAAATCAATGTAAACTGTTTTAGACCTGTATCAGTGCTTTCTTTGTCCTCCAGTGTTAACTGAGATTTATTTAACAATCTTTGTTTACTGAGTTATAACGATCAGATAAGTTTGTAAACAACGATAAACTTGTTTCCACATGTTGCACAGCTGACATCATTGAAAGAAGATTAAATTAATTTCAACAGTAATAACCTCTGTAGCCATGGCATTACAACATGGTGGCTATAGAGGATCTACTGAAGGCTTAATGAATATCACAAAATAAAAGAATCTTCCTAGAGGTCAGTATGTAATAATCTTTGAGGAAATGCTCACAGGCAAAGGAAGCAGAAGCAGCATTAGCATGAGTTGGTACCGAGATACTGAAGTAGTTGACCCACTGACAGAGAAAAAGTATTCAGGATAAAGTCTCTAGAGCTGTTAAAATGTGCCTAAATAAAGCA
>VMRM01000011.1:18684148-18728588 GCA_010277075.1 Poeciliopsis retropinna | reverse complement strand
AAAAAAAGAAAAGACAAACATGAGCAGTTATCATGGCAATAAGTTTATGTTTTTTTTGGTGACTGGAAAATAAGATATTCCAAAAAGTGAATATAACATCCAAAATCAGCTGATGCTGCCCCTCACCTAGCAACCCCAGCAAAGTCCTTCCCGTTACCTGGCAACCCAAGCATAGCTCCTGTGTACACTCTGTGCATTGGCTGCTGGAAAAGACATGCTTTGTTGTTAGCTTACCATTCAGAAAACACTCACTGCTTTCTTGCTGGTTGTCCAGGAGGCTTCCCTTCTGCTTCTCAAGGATGCACAATTGTATAATTGCTGCCATTTTCATATGCAAGTGTAAACATGAATTAAGCAGCTCATTATGAAAGGAGCTCTAAATAGGCAGAACTGAACAGAGTAAAATCTCATCATCTAAGAATAATTTAGTTGAAAGAAAATGTGATTAACATGTTTTGTATCGCCCATAAACATATCCTAAGCTTTTTGAGGAACCTTTAATGTAACACTTCTTGTGTCAGATGGCTGGTTTCTATGTGATGCTAACCCATGTCTCCTAAAGTCAAGTTTTGTTTGTTTCAAATGTTGATGATTTAATCTGAAGGTACAGAACAAAAATTTCTTTAGGATAGAAAAAAAATTCAACAGTTTCCTCTTGAGTTCATTCATGCCGACCCCTGAAAGTCCTGGAAAGAAAAAAAAAAAAACAGAACATCCCATAAATGTTCAGCAAAACCAGCAGAAAAACCCCCCCAAAAACATCCGTCTCCTTGACGATTCTTCAGGCTCTTCTAGTTCTCAGCTGGAAAAAGGAAATACAGCAGTAAACATTTTGATAAGTTACAGGAGGAAAAGCACAAAGTGACTAGGAGTCAGATGAGTGATGGGTTCACAGCCGGGTTCTGTTGTTGTTGCTGCTGCTGCAGCCTCACACCGATCCTACAGAACCCTACAGAACCGGAGCCGTTTGTTCCTGAACCCGTCCAGCTTGTTGGACGGCTGCAAATTACGACCAAACATGCTTTAATACTTGGAACAGAATTTGACCTCAGTTCCAGTGAAATTCTCCAACTTTCCTTCCTCCACAGAGAAATCAACCAGTTTCACAGAGGAGCTCAAGAAAAAAAGCAAAAAAATTTAAAAAAAAAAGCTTTTTTCTCCGACTGCTGCGGGTCAGCTGGACTCTCCACCAGCAGAATAAGTGGGAGCAGACAGACTGATGACGGCAAGTTGATTAATGCTTTTTTTTTTTTTTTTTTTTTTACAGTGACTCATATAAAGAACCAGGAGAATTAAACTCAGAGAACAGATTCATTTAGTTCATTAAAGCCCTCTGAACTGAAATTTTCTGATGGGTTCTTCACCTGTCCCGTAATAATAATTGGAAACAAAGACGGGGATCATTTTTTCTTTGGCAGAACCTGAAGCCTCTTTAACGTCCCCTGGGTTCTCCACTCTGCCTCTGTCTGGAAACCAGACACAAATCTCATCATTAATTCACAAACACGTTCTCTGGAGCAGAAAGAAGAAAATGATCTTAAATAAACCTGTTCCTTTCTTTTTAATTATTCAAATAAATGTTCATGTCCACATACGTTAAATCAGCGATAGAAGATGCAAACGATCATTTTCCTAATTATTAACTCAGATGTTGGGGGTGCTGTGGTGATGCGGGGGTCAAGCACAATCCCCATAAGGAGGCCTTCGTCATTGATGCCAACCTCGCTGGTTCAATTCCCGGCCTGGTGACCTTTGAATGTGTTCCCTCTCTCTCTTTACCTACTTTACTGTCTCAGCACTTTCAAATAAAGGCCACAAGAGCCAAAAAAGACCTTAAAGTAAAAAAAAAAAAAAAAAACTCAAATGTGTGCAAGACTTCAAAGTTATATATATAAACTGCTTTGAATTTATTCATAGTGGAGCTTTTTTTTTCAGCTCCTCATTCAAACTGTTCCATAGTTTTAATGATACGCACAGCTTTACTTTTCAAATCGTATTGTCACTTGAGAACTTTTGTAAGACAACAAAGGAGCATTTCTGTCATCTGCTGTGGACAAAACGCTGATCTATGTCCGACACGATGTGAACAAATCGTTCACAGCTCAGGATGGGGTTGCCAGGCAGGTTTCACATTCGAGGTCAGAGGTCAGAAAACCAGTCGGAGGAGCTGAGTGGTCGGCTGATTTATTCAGATCAGGAAGTGGAATCCGTTTGGACTCGGGTTGAGGAATGTGGGAGGAATGCAGCGCTGCCGTTTGAACCGGGTTCTGTTGTTGTAGCCGTGAAGGTGGCAGAGCGCGGTAATAGAGACTCTGCAGTGATTCTTATCTCAGTGGTGCAGACAGTCAGTCCAGCAGGAACCAGACCTGCACACACAGGCTGAGGGAGAAACATGGAGCCTCTGGATCGGGGGGACCAACACAGAGGAGGTCCAACAGAACCAGCAGCTCCAGTGTGAAGCCAAAGCCAGCAATAAAGCAGAAGTGCTGCTGTTTTCTCTGAGCTGTGCTCCTGGGTTTCGCTCTTGCTTCAGCACTGAAATGTCAGACTATGAAGCGCCAAAGCCACCAAAAACTGGACATAGAGACTCTCATGCAAGACAGAATGAGCAGCACCCGCTAATGTTGACCTGTGGGTTAAAATTTCTGCCCAAATTATAACTTATATCTCAACAACTAAACCTGCAGTGATGACGATTTTAACGGCACAAACGAAGCGCTAAAGAAGTACCCCACTATGGTTTGTTTTGGAGGAAGATGAGGCAAATGGTGTCATCTGGATGACCTAAAAAAAATAAATTTAAAATCTCAGAAACTAAAGCAGCACAAATGAAAATGTATTGGCACAAACGTTGCATTGACCACTCAGTGTATTAGCTGTAGTTGTTTTTAATGTGGGTGGGGTGTTAGCTTCACTCTGCTGTGTACAGGACACACAGCCAAAAACTGTATGTCCAGGTTTTGGCCACTTCAGCACTTCATGCAAGACTGCTGCTTCACGGCAGCAACAGAGACAATTGCAGCCTGCAGCTTTTCATCAACACAAGCTTTAAAGAGGCAGCAGTGTGAGAATTTTTAGCTTCACATCATGTTATGATGTTATTCCCTCGTCACAGACATACCTGGAGTGTTGCTTTGAAAGGCTGCAATTGTGAAATTGTACTTTTTTGACATTAGTGGAATGTCAACAAAGTTTTTCACTTATCTGTAATGCAATTACGACTAAATATGGGTCAGTTCTGGAAAAGCAGAGGCAGTTGTTTAATAAGGAACATCCGACAAGTCTGACCAGAAGAAGAAGGCCAGCAGACCAGAGTCTTTCTTCCTCCACTTCACTGAGTGTCCAAATGTCCACATAGCTGAACAGGTGGGACGGGTTCAGCTCTTTGATTAGCAACTCGACCTGATGAAGCCCATAGTCTGAGTACCAAGGCCCGGCCAATCAGGCGACAGCTTGGAGCAACTAAATAAAGGAGGGGAACGTTCTCCACCTTCTAACTTTAGATGTTTCTCAGCTGAAGCTGCTGGAACAGATGTGTGAGCTTTCCCTTGATTAATGGAAACAATGAAGAGATTCCCAGTGACGACTTGAGGAATGCTGTTTCTCCGTTTCTGTCTGAGACGTTCTTCTCATTTTTGTTCTCATTAGAAACCTAAAAAGGGAAAACGAGGAGAAGTCGACAGCTGGAGAACGGAGCATCAGGCAGAGATTTAAAGCTTCACTGCTGCACCTGGTTCAGCTCATTGTTCCAACATTTACTGCCAACACTCGTCTTCCAACCGCAAACCCAGAAGGAGGAACCACTAAACTCGGCACATCATTGTGAAGATCTTTGGAGAGCCTGGCTGCAGGTGCTGCTCCAGGCAGGTGCTACCAGTTCCATCATCTGGACGGGTTTAAAGGACACAGAGAGAGATGCAGGAGGTGAGAGCGTTTAATGGGACTGATTGATGTGAGCTCTGCACCGTCTGTCCCTCTGAGAGCAAAATTAAGAACCGCATGTTTCTCCTGGATCATGGAAGACTGAGGCCCATCCATCTGGAGCTTCTGGACTCCCAAAGGTCACACATCTAGAAGTGTTTGAGGAGTTTCATCATTTCTACAGAGCCAAGTCTGACAGCAGCAGAGTGTGAGGAGAGCAGTGATGTCACTGATTACCATTGGGCTCTTTACTCTCCCACTAGGACCACCAGACAGTGTTTAGCTCCACTCTGCCTTCATAAAAACAGAAATAGTACTTTATTATTTAATAGAATTATTTAAAAATAAGCACAGCAGCTCATCTGTTGAAGAAACCTCTCAGATCCTGTCAGATCTTTGATTTCCGAAACCTGGCTTATGTTTGGTACAAGAAAAGGCTTAATGTAAAACAGCTAAAACTACACTTCAAAAAACAAACTCTAACAAAGTATTTTTGTTTTTGACCAGTTTCTAGTGGAGAACTAACTTATGAGTACATTTTTATCAAGATATTCTAGATTAAGTCTCATTCTTAAATATTGAAGAAAGCGCTAGTTCCATTGGCAGATTCTGTTCTCTTATAACTTGGGGAAATATCTTGTCATAAGTTAAATAATCTGCCAATAGAAAAAGCATTTTTTTTTTTTTTCATTAAACAAGCTTCTATATTTTGCTGAAAAGTTACTTATAAATCAGTTTGATAAGATATGTGGTAAGATATTTGCAGTAGAAACTAGACCAAAAATATTTGGTCATTCTTTGTGTTTTTCCAGTGTTGAGCCCACATCCACTTTACAACTGCAAGTATTTCTGCTTTAAATCACCAGATTTAGCTGAACTGCAACCTCTGAGTGACACAAAGACTTCTTAATAGACTGATTCATTGTGCAAACACTGATCTCATCATGATTTCAAGTATTAAAAGCAGACGTTCTTACTTATTAAATGTTGCTGAAACCTGAAAAGTTCCAAATCTCTCTGTCTGCTTGCTGCCTTTAACTGAGACTTTATTTCACTTTTATGATTTCATTATATTTTAATCAGCAATAAATAAAAAGTCAGATACATGATGCAGAACGAATGAAGCAAAATGAAATGATGAAGTGAGAGACTAAATAACAGCCGGCCTCATACTTTCCACAACATCCTCAGACAGCTGTGTTTCTCTGTGTTTCTCAGTCACATTTTTCTCTGCTTGTTCTTTTCCAAACAGTCCCTTAATAAGAGACGGACCCGCCGACCAACTCTGAGCTCCAGATGAAACACGCTGTAAGTCACAGCAGCACAGCAACACTGCTTTTGGAGAAGCTCGTGTGTGCATAAGAAGCAGTGAAGGCACGCGGCCTGGATATAGTCTTACACTGAACTGAGGCAGACTTTATTCCCTCTGGCCAAACTGTGGCTTTCATGGTCTGTGCCATCTCTCCTGTGAGTAATTACTCATTCAGCACCAGAACCCTTTTTCCCCTCCCCTCACAGTGGAAAACATCCCCCCATTCATCTACATTTCTCCTGTAAAAAGCCATCAAACTGGAACTGATATCGACAAAATTGGCATTATCACAACCACCAATCAGAGTGTTAGTGTTAGTGATATCCCGTTGAAAGGGAAGAGACAGGTTCTGAAGATTTAGAGCCCAAAAAACACACTGGTCACTCATTGAGCTCCATGTAAACAATCTGCTCGCTGATTAAGTTTTGAGTCAAACGAAACTTAATTCTGTTCACCACGCTGCCATCTCTCTTAATCAGAGTGAACAGGGTCCAGTTTTATACCGAAACTGAACCCCAGCAATTATTTCAGTTCAGTTGAAAAAGGTCCCACTAGCACGACAGAGGATTAGGGCCTTCTGACTTGATCTCAGAAGATTAATGTCAGAATTCTGAGAAAAAAAGTCAAAATCCTGTTGTTTTTTTTTTTGTGTGTTTTTTTTCCCAATGTCCCTAATCATCATCATTCTGTACATTGGAGCCACGACGTTCAGGATAACATCGAGTTCAGGTTCCTGCAGCTTCTCTCCAGAAGAAATCAACAGGAACCTCTTGAAGAGCCAGAACAGTAAAACAGACATTTTATCTTGTGTTGGACAAGACGGTAGGACACACATTGACATGATCTAGTACGGATGGATTTACTCACACATGTACACATGAAATTACAAAATTAACGACATTTGGGAAGAAAACCCTCCGACAGCAGACGGCAATGTGTAAGAGGATGATCCAAGGAGAAAGCTTAAGAGAGGGAGATAAATGTAGGATACACATGCCACAAAGATCCAGTATCAGCCACCTCAGTGAATCGGGTCAAATCAGAATTGTGGTAGCTAGATGTCTAACTCTCTAGCTAACTGGAAAGTTAGTTAGATAGGCAACCATCTAGCTACGTAGCTAGATAGCACTCCCTCCACAGCATTCTTAAGATACATAAAACATTAAAAAAAATTAATTAATTAATTAATTAAAAAGCAGAACACTGATCCTGGAGGGGTTTTCTCTGAGTCTTACTTTAGAAAGTTTCCTGCTGCAAGTGAAGAAAATGCCAAATCTGGAAACGAGAAGTCCTCAGATGGAGTTATTTGGTGGAGAAATAAAGAGATGGATTTATTTAATTCAGCAGAGACATGAGGTGTAACTGAAGGAGACCCACAGAGCTCTGTTGGAAGCCGTCCGCAGCTCCTCTGAGCCCAGTTTCCAGTCCGATAATGTCTCACAGCCATGTAGGAAATTTAGCAAGTGTGTAAGGAAAGCAGCCGGCGGCCTCTGTAAGCTGAAGCTACAAACTACCCGCTCAGACCCCAACGTACTGAGAGCCACTTCAACCCTGGACCTGGAAAACAAACGTCTACAACTGTGAAGCAGAGAGAGAAAGTTAAACTGAAGAGAACCCGTCACAACCATCAGTAAACGACAAGCAGCCGTTTTCCCTCCAATCACAACTCATTTCACTCAAAGAGTAAAATGAAAGTGAGACAAAGAGGAAAAAGCTCCCAGTGAAACCAGTTGCTGTAGTGAGGGACCCTCCATCAGGGGCGTGGGGCCTAACTGTGGGCTCCAGAACCATCCTGGTTCTCCTCCTCAGACTGAATGGAGACAACATCCATGGAGGTAACCAGACATGGCATTGGGGGATGAAGTGAGCATTATGTTCTGGGCTCAATGCTGCGGTTTGACGCTGTAACACTTAGTCCAGGTGGTGGACACCAAATGTGGGAAGCATTAGCAGCTCTTCCTGCCTTGTTACACATTTAGATTACAGGGCTGGTTGGAAGGAGGAGGAGGAGGGAAGGTAGGCAGCCAGGGAGGAGTGGAGGCTTTCCATTCTGTCAGCCATTATTATTGCAACATGGAATAAAAGGAAGAGAAGACCTGCAGTTCTTCTAATCTGACAGGAGAACTGCTGTTTGATTCTAGGAAAACATGAGATTTTGAATCGAAAACTTTAATTCGACAATATTTAGTAATCAAAGAAGAAGAAAACATTGAGCAGATAGAAATAGAACTAAAATTAATCCATTGCTTTTACTTCTTTGACATCAGATAAACAAGAGAGCAGCATGAAAAGGGAAACCCAGACATCCCACTCCTCATCTGCAGTTGGTTTCATGTGAACAACATCCAGAACTATAAGTAGAACCTCTTTCAATTTCATATTTAATTTCAGATTGATCCTGACTCTTTGTCTATTCTTGAAGTAACTTTTTCTGGGGAATAAAATGACTTGGATTTTAATACCTGAAAAACAGTTTTCCAGACAAAAAGCTGTAATTCATTAACATTTACCTTTTTCTTCATACATAGCTCCGATTTAAAGAGTGTGTGTGTTCCCCTTTGTTGTGTATCCACAGCAGAAATATAACATAATTCATTTCTGGCAGTAAAATATTGAAATCATTCTCCAAGCATTTCCGACCCAAACTCTACTGTACGAGTTCTCCAAATGTTCCTCCTACAACTGTAACAACAGACGTCTGCAGAAATGATTATGGTTCTGCACTGAAGTGAAGTTCAGGTTCTGATCTTTGTGAATGCATCCAGCATCTGTTTCCAGGAGCAGCCTTCATATCTGATCTGGTTGCTACTCTGACCTTCTGACAGATGGAGGTTTAGCTGGGGTTAGACCAAATGATGCTTCACATCTTTAATCAGTTTCTGCAGCGGTCATCCCAGTGTTTAAACTGGGTTATCTGGGGAGAAGAGACTCACTGTGGATGAGGGAAATGGTCTCCAACCCAACTCTTACAGGCTTACATGGTGGAATAATGTTCCAGACATGAGGCTGCTAAGAGTCTATTTGCGTCAGAAGCAATCTATGTTTCCCCTCCATCTCATCCCGCAGCTCTACGGGCTTAGAGACGTCTCGTCTCAGAACCGTGCTGGTCGACCCAGAAGCTGCTGCTAGGTTAGCAAAAAGGAATAAAACTCACACTGACAAAATAAGTGGCTCAGATTGTTGGGGAAACTTTAAAGCCACAGTCAACGGGGTTCACTGAAAACCACCCGTGAGCACCAAAATTACATAAATATGATCCAAGATGGCGACAGGAAAATCAGGCCAAATCTCCGTATCAGAATAAATGGGGACGTTTATAAAACCAGTAAAGAAATCCACTTTAATCCAGGTGTTTGAACTTGATTTTAAAGACATTAATTCTAAGAATGGTTCCACTCTCTCTATATTTATAAAAAGCAAAAAACTATATATATAAAAAAAACAACTCTGGTTCGTTCACAGCTGCACTGCCAATAGTTTCTCTAAAGCCACAAAAGTTCCTAAACTGAAGTCATCAACCAGAAATAGTGATGGCTCTAGAGATCAAAACACAAAAAGGAGTCAAACATCACCCAGAACAATTCAAATATCAGTGGGTCTATTGGGTTGGGAGCAGAATCTGTGAAAGGTTTTTAATGCAATTCTATGCAGTTTAGCTTTAATTTGTGATCTCTTGTCTCTAAACAGCATCCAAACTTTGCTTTTAACTCCAAACCTTCCAGACTCTAGTTGTGTTTCCATTGGTCATTTAATTGTGCAATCTGACATTTCGGAAATAAATCTGCTTGACAGAAATACAGCAATTTCAAAGGGAAAAAATACATTTTTCATTCAACGTTTTAGCCTCGGATGAGGTGGTGGTTTCGACAGTATCAAAATCGGTTTATTTTACAAAACTGCAATCGAAACGCATGTTTTGCATCACACGCATCACATGATCAACAACAGGATGTTGCTGCTGGCGCACACGAGTTGGAGGATGATGGCGCGGCACGATTCTTAATGACTTATTGCGTGAACAAACTCATTCACGTGTGATTTGAATTGCGTTTTTTTTTAATTCAATGGAAACACCGCAATTGTACTTTTTTTCCCGACATTAGTAGTAACGTCGTCAAAGTTTTGCGCACATTAGTCATAAAAAGTGAACCAGTGATAGAAGCAGGAAGAAAAAAAGAAAGAGCAAAACCTTCCACTGCCGCCTTTATTCCCCTTCAGTAGCATTGGAAAAACATCTGTGGCTTCTAGAGTTCCAAACCTTTGAGAACGGGCCAACGTTACATCCAACCGGCTGGAAAGCCGCGCAGCAGGACTCACCCAGAGGACGTATTATCAAGAACCTTCAGGGGCTTTTCTACTCTCCAGTTTCTTTTATTCACTTAAGCCTCGCTATGGGCTGAAGTCGAGAAACGCCGCTGACCCGACCAACATCCAGTCCTACTGGAGGACTGGATGTTGGTCGGGTCGTAAAGGGGAAGAGGAGAGCCCTGAGGTAACCGAGGTAACCGAGGTCATGTGGAGGACAGAGCGAGGACAAGCTGGAACCGAACAGAGGAGAAGGTGCTGAATATGTGGCAAAATATGAAGTATGATTTGATGCTGTGTGAGGAGAAGGATCTGAGGTCACTCATCTACTGATATAAAGATCAAATAGGAGAGGAAAGCATCGAAACGCTTTACAGGAATCACCAACACATATTTCATTCATATCAGGTGTGAGGTGCTTGTTGTTCTTCCTGTGGCGGCAGATTAATGAGTTCCTGAGTGGAGCTTTGGATCCAGGATACAACATCACAGTTACTGGCCTTTCATGGTTCATAAGATTTCTAAGCAAGCCTGGACTCTTTGTCATCATTTCAAGGGTACGAATTGGTCATGTTCACACTCTCGTTATTCTAAAATATGACTTAAAGGAAAGCTGACTTTGTAATTTAACACCTTGAAATTGGACTTCTGTCTCTTTAAGACACTCGTGCTCTTTCTGAAACTCCGCCTCCAGGAAGTCATCGCAACATGGCTCCTCTATTAACCCTTTCACAACTTTTTTTTACCAGCACTACACTGAGAAGTAGCTCCTATAGTAAGCTCAGCAGACGTGCTGTTCTACCATGTGTGCTACTTGCTGCTGGCTAGTCTGAAGGAGCTGAGTGGGGAAGTGGTGAGGGACAGCTGCTCCGTGAGACAGAAGCTTGAAAACTGCGGCTCTGAGGAAGAGCTTCATCCTCAGGACCTCGCCCTGTCAAAGGCCACGGGAGACGAAAAGATTTCTCCAATGTGCATGAAAGAATCAAGGGAAGAACATTATCACATGAAGCTCAGAAAAGTCGATTTTACATAATGGTGTCCATTAAAAATGAAGTTATTCCGTCATCTAGATGGCAAAACATAAGTGGTCACATTGTAGGATTAGGAGAAAGTACTTATTATTCAAAATGTTGACTGATCCGACGTGTTATGAACCAATTATTTAGTTGTTGTTTTTTAATAGATTTTGAGTTGTAAGAGGTCTAATTGTCTGAGGGGCAGAGTTTCACTCAACGAGCATCTGTAACCGAGAAGGGATTTTGATTAAAAGCAATTTACCGGAAAGGAATGATACAATACAAACTCCTACTGCTGGAATGTGACATTTTAAGCCAAACCACATTTCTAACAGGATGAGATTTGGGAGAGAGAGGATGAAACAAAGCTTGAAGAGCAAACAATAAGAACAACAGCAGAATGAAAAAGATATCTTAAATACTTCCCAGAACTGCCTTATTATTCTGTGTAAAGGTTTTATCTGCTGCCTATCTGACCAGGAATGGTTCACATTGTCTAATGGCCTCCTGGCCTTGTACATGAGCATTCCTGCTCTAATGAAGCACCATGTGATAACAGCAGGATGGAGATCAGGCAGGAAACGGTCTGTCTGAGAACACTGAGATCCTGGAAGCCAACCTGGCCAGTTCAGAGAGACATTTATCCTGACATCCAAGGAGACATTTGGGGAGCAAAAGACACTGAGCTGAAGCTGGGGTCTGAAAGGAGTACAACCCTTGTTCTCCCATGCCTGCTGCTAATTCACCCCAGAAGATGAGAGATGGAGGAGATGAGGGTAGCATTTAAATAGATGGAAGCGCAGAGGGAAGAGGATGTGCTGCTGGTTAGAGGACCAATCAGCTCTGAAGACACATCAGCCCCGAGCAACAATCAGACATGTTGTAAACAACGGTTGAGCCAAACTATTTCAATGAAGCTAAAATAAAGAAGATGTTATTTACAATCTGCTGATAGAAGCGAACGTTGGCTCGACTGCAGGAAATAAGATGAGCCCAAGTTGTTCCAGAGCTCTCTACTTTGTAAGCTGTCATTGATGCTTCCACTGCGCAATCTGGGAAACGATTTCACCTTCTGTGTTTCAGTGTGAAAACCCAGTCTCGCAGTTTGGTACGGAAAACAGCCTGATCCACAGAAGCACCATTCAGATTTATAGATTGGACCAAAGGCGACCAAACCTTTTGGCCATGAACACCAAAATTGTTAAAATGACTTTTATTTGTAAACATTTTACACTTTACTAATAAGTTAATTGTGCCTTTTATATTGTAACTGCTCAATATGAGTTTACTGAAATTAACAACAAAGACTTTAATACAATAAGGATCACTAATACTTTATTTGAAGGAGTTGTTCATAAGACTGACATGACACTGTCATAAACATGAAGGAGTCTTCATGAAGGTTTGTTGTCTTTAAGTGTCATTGGGTAAATGACACCTTTAACGCAAAGTTAACACTTTCAATGGACTTTTTGTGCAAATTTTATTGCTACGCGGCATTAAATTATTGTTACTTACCAAGTAATGCAAAGGTGACCCTTTAGATTACACTTTTAATGCAATATTGCAATATTTAGTAAATGGCACTTTATGACAACAGTCATAAACATTCATATTGACTCCTTCAGGTTAATGACAGGTGTCATGTCAGTTTTATGCACATCCCTTTGAATAGGGATGTGCATAAAAGTGTTACCAGATTAGTAAACCACTGTAGAGCCAAAGTATACAAAGAGGTTTTAGAGCTGTTATTACTGTTTCCAAATTCTTTGGCCTGATTTTGGGCTAGAATATTTTTTAGCAACAAGAATTGCATATGTGCAATTTTTTTGATTATTTTGTTTTATTTGCTAAGGTGCTTGCTATTTTCACAATAAATTTTTATTTACTACACATTTTCTGTTAATGTTACCATTACATTACCGTGTGCCAGATATGACTCATTCCAGCACCAGACCGGGCCGCGCCTCAGACACCTCTGGATTAGACCATGAGATGTGATCTGATCTTCAGCCAGCGAGGAAAACTGACCTCTGACTGACCTCAGATTGCTGGAAGTAGCCCTGAGTTATGAGCACAGAGTGTAACTAATAACTCAACAGTTAGACTAAAAGCATGAAATGAAAATGTAGGACGTGGATGAACCTTGAGGGTGGCCTCCACAGGGCTCTCCTTGGGAGAATAACACTGCTTTCTTGTTCATTACTCTCCTCAGTCGGCCCTTGTATCTGAACCTGAAGCAAATGACAGGTTCAGGACTTCCCAAGACTAGTTTTCAAATGGTTGAATTCTTTACTGCAGAGATTGGGAACATGAAAAATATGGGTAACATTTTAATGTATTAAATGAGACTCAGAGTCTCATTTAATACATTAGAGATAAATGGGTCCACATGTTTATCAGACTGTAAAGCAACCGGTCAGACAGTGGAGAGGTTTGGATGTCAGACAGAAACAGACTCGCTGTCAGACAGCAAAGAAGGGTTTTCAGAAAGTCTGGAAGAGATCAAGGACTGATGGCAGGAAGCTGGGGTGAAAGGCAGGAGGCGGTAATGCCAGGCTGGTCAGTCAATCTGAGTGTTAGCTGGTCCAACACAGTTGATTAAGAACTGCCTTAAACACCACTGGTGTCTCTTTAAAGGCCAGTTTCTAACCAAAGAAGGAATCGATGAAAGCAGAGAGAGAAGGGATTAGTTTCATCTTACAAATGTTCAGTGTAAACGGACCCACCCACTGCAGCTCTCGCCAACACCAATATTATTCCAGCTGATGGAGCTCCTGGACTGGAGAGGAAGAGGAAGAGACCTTCTCTTCAATCAGCACCTCTGTCTTCCGTTTAGTAACTTCAGACTCTCCAAGGTTTCCTCCAATTAGCTTGCAGTTTACAGCCCTCGGGTCACTTTAAGATGGCCTAAATAGCTACTTTAAACATTGACTCTGTCAATGTTTAAAATTTTACCCAATCGCTAATGTTTGCCTGTGATTTATGTAATGTGCTAATTCGACGGTGTGAAGCTTACTGGAAACCACCATCCTCCATTCTGAAGGGAGAAATGCTGTACCGAAAATGGGCATCTGTAAATTCCAATTCAAGATTTGGAATAGTGGCCAACACGGACTGAATGGCTTCCTTCACTTCCTCCGTTTGCTATTGCTAAAACTACAGACAGACTAAAGTTATAAAAAAAGCTCAAAAATCGACGTCGTTGTTCACAACTTCCCCTATTCGCTGATTGGCCCGTTAGAAATTCTACCAGAGGAATCCAAATCAAATCCGAAAGCCCAGACTGAGCTGTGAAGTGAGATTACAACAGAGGAAGATAATGGCCAGGCGAGCGGGGTGAGTTTTGTAATGCAAGTAACTTCAGAAAGCATACGTCTGATGCCCAAGGAGGAACAAAAGAAAAGAAGAGGACAAACATATCAGAAATGGAAGTAAAACTAATATGGTGAAATTACTTGTTGCCTTAGTTGTCTATCAGAGTGCCATGTAGCACCTAAGCTAGCCAGCCAAACATGAAGCTAACCAATATTTAGCCAAGCTAGATTTTCCTGATTGATTTCGCTGAGCTGTCAACTCAAACTCTACCCTAAGCGCCACACGAAGTCTCACTTAGGGTGCCCAAGTGGCCTGCAGAGGACTACATTTCCCACCTGCCCTCTGCTCATGGAGCAAGGAGGAGAGTTAGAAATCCCCGAACTCCTGAGAGGAAGTGGGTCACTAAACTGAACCAGTGAAGGAACAGCTGAGCAGTGTCTGTCTACAACCTTTCAGTGGGCCGTTTCCAGCAGCATGGATGCCAGTGTATGGTTGAACATAAGCTGGAAATGAAAACATCTATAAATCAGTGGCTGCAGGGCTGAAGCAGGGGTAGAAGAGGCTAACGCTAAGTTTAGAGGTGGTCAGCGGGGCACTGAGCTGAAGGTTATTTCTGAGTCGCGCTCCAGTAAAGACTCACAGACAGAGGGAAGCAAGTCATCAGCTGAACATGTCTGTCTGAAGGAAAATCTATTCCCAGTAAGGACTGGCTTCTGGTTCACTGGGAGACCAGAATGGATGAATCAAGCCAGTTCCAAGTGGAGAGCGTTTAGCTGAGAGATGGTTTGAAAAGGGCTACAAAAGAGTTGTCTTAAACTGGCGAATGGATGTGCTTCCAGTACCAGCAGATATTCAGTAGTTCATGAGAAGACAGATGGGGTCAGGTCAGATTACTGAAGCTACACATAAAAACCTTCATGTCACCACGCTGGACAAAGAAGTGCCAAATTTTCCTCTGCAACAACCAGACTGAGTGATGATCAGCAGACCAATATCTATGAGGAAAAGAACAGGTTTTACTGAAGCTCCAGAATCCAGAATGGTAGCAGCACTGAACCAGGCAGATTCCTGGATGACCTTCTGGTTCTGGACCGGAGCCAAATAACAGACTTTTATGTTGAAGACACAGAGGGATTGGAGGAAGAAGCCTTGGTGGATTTTCTGTATTACAGAGATGCAGCTCTGTAATGGCCAGAAGTGTTATTCTGTCAGATCAAACTTAGAGAAACAAAAAAGAGGCTCAGACCAAAGATAGGCGACTTTGCTTCTGGAGCAGTCAGCAGTCAGGCAACCGTGGATTGGGAGGGACATTTCCTTTCCTTTCCTGCCTTAGAAATGTTTGGCTGTTAACAGAAAAAAACTGTCTCCTCTGGGTAAAAAAAACAGCCTCTTATTCTATGCTTTTCCAGGTACCATTGAATAGAACAAGTGGTTCTGGCCGGAGTCTGTTTCTTACCTCTCGGGAACCAGTTTGGACCAGATCTAACTAACACGGGGATCTTCTTTCACCTCACATTTGGCATGCTACTCTGTTGCATCCTCTTGGTTTAAGTATGCCTTCTTAGAGATTCTCTTTGCTTTGTCTTTCCAGGATCGTATTCAAAGAGTTTCTGCACAAACACCTGCTGTTTAAGTTGCTGAAAGTCAGAGTTTAATGTAGGATGACTGAGAACAGTTTGTCCCCGTCGGTGGTTTGCATCTGACTGGGAACAAAGAGGGCTTTTTCTCCTTAAGAGTAGGGAAGGTAATGAACTGGTCATGGTTAGTGGTAAACTGGGATAATTATGAGGACTGATGCTTTGTGTGAATGTGTGTTTGTTTAAAAGAGCGGGAGTATTATGTGTCTGCGCAGAGTTTACGAGAGTTTTTTCGTTCCTCCCTGGAAAACTTCAGTCCCAAAACGGAGACCTGTTGGAGAAGACTGTTTGGACTCCGGCATCAGTTTCCTCCAGGGAGACCCGGCAGCTCAGTTTAGGGTTGGGCAAAAATATTGATTCATCAGTGCATTGCAATTCATCTCCTTCCAATTCAAGGTGGTTCATGGCATGGTGAACAACAGTTTCCATGGTTGCGCGCACTGGTTCCAGGAACATTTGTGTTGTAAAAGTAATTTTTAAATTTATGGAATTGCTATGTGTGTACGTTGTTTACAGATGAAAATCAGAATCTTGCTAAATCTGATGTATCATACATTTGTTAATATCCACTGCTCCATTTAAATGAAATCAATTCAATATCAAAGTTTTTAACAATATTGACTTAAAATTGAATCAATTTGTGAGGTGCATTACAATATCCAGCTCAACGCCTGTGGTTTAAAGGCCAGAAAAGAGTCACAGTAGAGAAAGACCGGTGTCTGGTTGGAAGCCGAGTGATGGGAGGCCTGAATTAGGAAATCTTTTGTCATCACAAACAAGGAATATTTGCTTTCTTTGCCAGGAAAGAAAAGCTAAAACAGAAGGTTTTGGACGTGCATTAAAATACACCAACCATACCATGATATGAATGATATCCTCTGGTTTCTTGTCATCCACAGGGATCCCGTTGACCTCCTTCAGTTCATCTCCAGAATGAATCAGCCCTGACATATAAAAACACCAGAATTAAATCTCTATGATTGTCCTGATATTGATTATTCCAATCTTCCAACTCAAGTGAGCTACTGTGTGAAAGTGCAGCGTGTTCAGAGCCTGAGGTTGTTTACTGAACGGCAGATTAATGTTTACAGTGACGGTGATCAGTGGGCCTGGAAAAGAATCATGATGTTATTGAGGACATGTGTGGAAATTTGCCTTTGGCTCGACTCTGGCAGCCGACACACACAGGCTGGACGCAGTGAACACACACACACACCCACACACACACACACAAATGTGAAACATGTGGACAAGCAGCAGAGCTCTGTCGTCTGTGTTCACTTTTAAAGAGTGGATTGATTTAATCTACGGCACAAACACATCGTTTCTCTGCAGCACAAAGTCAGGATCTGTCACACTTCCAACCTGCTGACAGACAAATGTGGAAAGAACAAGAGCAAGAAGAAGAAGACGAGGAGATGGAACTGACCGCTTCTGTCTGCTGCTCCTCCTCTCATGATCCGGGCCACAATGATGGCTCCTGTTTCGTCGTCACGTCTTATTGTTGCTCCCTGCAGAGGAAACAGAGAGGCTGCAAACATCAGTCACATCAAACTGAGTTTTTCTGCAAATGTTAAGCAGGAACTGGTTTAGAGCATCATGATGTGGGGCTATCTTCTTACAGGAGGGACTGGGGCACTGTACTAAATACATGTTGTGGAAATACTGAAGCAACATCTCAAGACATGAGCAAGGAACACTTGGAAATAAATGGCTCTTCCCAATTGACAATGATGCATTTCCTACATATCTTAAAATCTTTTCTTCCTTTACATCAACCTAAAGAACTCATCAGGTTCCAACCAATCCCTGCACACCACCAACATGAGATATCAACCAATCCCAGTGCTCCTCCAAACATCACTGAGGGCCCAGCCTGACTCAGATTCAGGAGAGACTAACACAGCAACACATGTGGCGTCATCTTCACTAAGACCTGATTACCAAACAGTCTGGTCGTCTGGTCCATGGATGCAGCTCCTACTTTCAGCTTTTATGTCCATTATTTCCATCATCTCCTGAGAATGTTTTGATTTCTGACTCAAAAAAGCTTCTTTCCCCCATACAGCTAAAGAGCTTTTTCACTCCTCCTGCTTTATTGGTGCAGCAACAGATCACTGCATCTTTCACTGTTAACATTCTCCTTATTCCAACATACATAGTTACTCTATGTATGTTCTGGCAACTATCATAATCAGACGAACCATAAAAAGCTTCTGGTTTATAGCATATTAGCGACGCCATTAGTGTGTCATCCTGGTTGTTTTCACAACACATTCAGACCTGATGGTTTTCCACTCAGATAATGATTTCCTCAAGGCATTTGGAACGTGTGAAGAGAAGAAAACAATGGAAGACATGAGACTGAGACAGCTGGAGGACCTGCTGACCTCATAGAATAGTTATAGTGATTAGAGACCCAAGAGAGGTCTCAGGAGGTGAGAAACAAGTGCAGTCAGTAGTAGGAGGAGACACCATAAGTCAGGCTGAATCTTCTGCTTAAAGTACCTTTCTGTGATGCAGCCGTCCCTCACAGACAGAGAGACGATTTAGATGGGAGACGGACAGTCGCGTAGCATGAGGAGTCTGGAGTAAAACCCCAGGAGAGCATTCACACATTTGCTCATTACATTTCCAGAGTTTTTCTTGAACGCAGCTTCTTTCCTGCTGAATGAGCGCCAGTGGTGTGATGGATATTTTTATTGTCTCCCTGGAGGCTCCTGCACACTGGTGGCTAACAGCTAATAGCTAACTAAACAAAGCAGCAGCAGCCTTGGAACTCTTGAGTCACGACTGACACAAGGCTCTCCACACAAATTCCACAGACACTCTCTAAAACACACATATACGACAGACTGAATGTCCCCACGTATATGGACTGCCATGGACACATATAGCTTAGAGGACATGTTGAACCCAGGATCCAGCTTTTTGTGCGAGAAGCAACGATGATTATAGAGCGACGCAATTATGAATCATGGAGTCGTGAACCTAAAGTCCAAGAAAGCAAAGAAAAATTTGGGCCTGGCCAGAATTATTTGCTTGACGGTTGGGTCCAGATTGGCGGCGGGCTTTTGTGGCCCGCAATACATACACAGGGTCAGCCAAATGAGAACGTACAAATGTAAAGCTATGTTAATCTACATGTAGTTTAACCTGTTGAGGAAGTCTGCTCGAGCAGCAGTGGAGATAGGATCCTATCAATCACTCATCCCAGGTGATTTGCACTGATTTGCAACAAAAAAAAAGGAGCAGTTACACTTGGAACTTTACTTCAAGTTAACTAAGTTGGTTGGATTGGACTCAGACAGAATGCCATATGGGCTCGGGCCGGGTTGGATATTTTTAGGCCCGATCAAAATTCTAGGAGGGAGGTGAGGAAATGGGGTTAGTGGTTTAAAGACCAGAAAAGACTCAGAGCAGAGAAAGACTGGTGTCTTAAATAAAGAGGCTGGTAGTGAGACAATCTGGAGGAAAATCATTTTTTGAAAGTAAAAGAAGTTTGAAAGGAAGATAAAAGCACAAAGACATTCACACAGAGAGAAACTGATTATTATCCGCTGTCTCTAACTCTAAATTTGGTCTCACCTCCCTATTGCTCAGACCCAGTGTCCAAGCTAAGTGTTCGCCGTGTAATTGTTAAAGGCTATGGATGGAAAACAGTGATTCAATGACCATGCTGGGTCACACTCCTCCAGAGTCTGTCAGACCTGGAGACCAGTCTGAATCCCTGGAAGCAGATCTGAGGCAGCTGGAATAAACCTAGGAAATATTCCAGGCTCCTGAACTCAGCATAACCTTCTCTGTGCTGTGATACCCTCTGGGTGCTATCATCAGCAACCAGCCATGCGTGGCCACTAACGAGGAATGCTGAACAAATCCATCAACAGTCCTGGCTACAACATGCAGAGTGTAACGTGGGAAGTGGGGAGAGCAGGTAAAGACTCTCAAGCAGCCTCGTATGGACTGATAGTGAGGCTTACACTGAACTGTCATCACCTAATGACTCATGGAAAGCATTTCCAAACTGGTCAGATTGGGAACATCTATGTTTGTTCGAGCAACATGTATGTTTGACTGACAACATGTGTAGGTGTGCTTTTGGTGCATTCAAACGTGTCTGTGTGTGTTTGGACTAGAGGGCTTCTGGCTGAAGTGAAGCCAGAACCCCTCTGAGTCTGATCAGTCACTGAGTCTGATCACCTGGCCTCTTAACCATCAAGTCTCCACCTCGACAGGAGCAATTTTATAAATCTAAAACAGAAACTGAAAGTTAGCGGAAAATGTTCTCTGACATTCCCCCCTGAAAACGAGGCTCAGTTGGAAGAAACCTTATGTTTCAGAAGGTTTCTCAGTTTGCATCTGTTCACGCCGCAGTAAACATATCCGGGTCAGTCTTTAGTCTGTAGCTGTGCTTCCATTAGCCTTAAAATCCCACTATTTGACATTTTGAAAATGAATTCAGTTAATGGAAAAAACTTGTTTTTCAATGTGAAGTGTTTGTATGTTGATCACGTGACTCGAAACAGGAAAAGTTTCCATCGCAGAAATAAACAGAGGTTACTACTGGTGGAAACCACGAAGAAGACCACAGGAAGACGAAGTAAGAGGATGATGGCTTGGCATATTTTATAAAGACTTTCACATAAACAAACTTATTCACACGTGATTATAATTGTATTACTTTTTCAATGAAAATAACTGCAATTGTGACATTGTGGGGATTTTTTCAGCCAGAGTTTTGCATATGTTTATAATGGAAACACATCTGGTGATGAAAGGAGGTAGAGTGATGCTCATCCAACACTTAAGAGGATGACAATGAGCTGATTGTTTTATTACTCATTGCGTTCGGTTGTTTTGGATTGAATGCAAAGGGGTTCTGAAAAATCAAGCAGTTTTGACAAGGTTAGAGCGCCCACTGGGTGATGGATGTCTGGTTGCACCCTCTGATTGGCTGATGGGAGGCCCGGCGAGTCGTCTGGGCTGGTTCTGTGTGGCTTTAGAATCACTGACAGACACTATAACCTCTACAGCTCAGCCACAGCCTCAACTAAAACCACTTTACTGTTCTTGACCTGCCAGAGAAAACAAATAAAGCTCCATTTTAAACTCACAGCCGCCTGGCCGGAACAACCACTCCAAACATTGGCCATGAACCCAACCGAACACCGGAGCATCTTACTGTTCTGCTCTAGATTGAGAGCGACAAGGAAAAATAAATAGGAACGGCCGAGGCAGAGAGACACACATATTTAGACATAATGTCAATTAAAGCGCAAGTGGAACGATGACAATGACCTCCTGCTGAGCTCTAAACACTGATGTAGAGGAAACACAAGCTGGTGTTTCCATTTTAAATACCAGGAGGAACCAAATACAAAGTGGGAAACATGGATATAAAAATACAATTACCTCAAATTACATCTGCTGTTGGACTGTTTGATAAATCTTTATTATGGTACGTAAAGTTCTCTAATGATTTCCTGGGTGATGTAACAGAGCGGCCCCTGTTGGGAGACCCTTCACCCATCAGCCAGTCAGGTGGGATTGTCCAATGACAGCTTTTCCTGCTACTCTAGTCTTCTCCTTGTCAGCATCCGGACCGGTTCTGGTTTCCTTTTTGTTTCCTTAACCCCATCTGGACCTTCCCTTCATCATTAACAAGTCAACTGAAGACTTGTTCTGATAATTATGAGGAGCAGGAGTGATTCCAGGAGAAGCTGCCATCTGATGCACCGCAGACGACTCTTTGACAGGAAGGTGCACCTTCATTTATCTTCCTCCTCTGAATCTTTACAGCTTAATGTTAGAATTGGTCATTACTCAGATCTTATGACAACACTTAGCAGCCCACCTCAGTGCTTCAGACAGGTGGGGGTGTTTGGGTTTGTGAATTTCACCAAGCGAGTGTCTCCATCTCCATGCTGCTGCCATGACTCAGTGTGTGAAGAACTCAGTGATTTGTGCAAGATGAGTGGAAATGCCATCTCCCTGCTAGAAGCTGGACAGAGCCACAGGTTTTCTCTCTGTATGTGTGTGTGAGAGCTGGGTGAGCTCATATAAAGAGACTGTTGTGTCACAGAAAGAGGTCCATCTCTGTCCTGGCATTGTTTCAGGTTTTCCCCTGAGTAAAGAAAACATCACTTTCACATGTCTCTTCTCATTCACAGAGTGAGCTGGAAGCAGTGCCGCTGTAGAGAACATGGCCTGACAGGCAACAAAAGCCTCATTCATCAAGCTGATGCTCAGAACACAAGGTGGAAATGTGCAAGAGCATCGAGACGTGAGACTAGGCTCACAGATGATGAGAGAAGGATTTATGTGAATGTTTCTAGCTTCATGGCTCTGCAGGCTGCAGGGTGAAGGTGTGAAGACTTGTGGAAAGACCTAGACCAGGATTCTTCAAATCTAGCCCTTGAGGTTCGGTGTCCTGCAATCTGCGATTTTGAGATACATCTCAAAGTTGCAAACAATGAGGTCATTAGCAGGACTCTGGAGAACTTGAATACACTGAGGAGGTAATTCAGCTCTTTGATTCATGTGTTTTGGACCAGGGATGCTTCTCAAAGTTGCAGGATACCAGTCCTCAAAGACTGGATTTGAAGACCCCTGGCCAGGACCAAGCAGGAACATCCTAACCACAGTCAGGGAACAACTTCATATTGACTCATGAGAAAAATGAGCTACACTGAGGATGAGGAAAAATGACAATCAACATCAGCAGAGCTCTCCATCTTCTTCTGTGGTATCCTCATCCCCACAGACACTGAGCAATCCATCAAGTGGAAGATATGTTGCTTTTAAAGCTCGTGGGTTGGTCTATAAAACACTAACATGTGTGCTGTCTGCTTGAGTCTCATTAGCTGCTTCATTTATTTCCAGTCTGAGTCATTCCTTTTCTTTCAACATTCAGATGGAAACGGACAACAAAGAATCCTCCTTTTCAAAACATGGACATCCATCAGGTATCTTCCTGGACATTTCAATCAGGAGCTTCTCTCAAGATCAGCAGACAAACTGGGACACCACTTGGTTTCTAAGCCTTCCTTTGTCTCCACATTAGCCCACACTGAATAATGAGGGTGGCTTTTAGGATGAAGGGAGGAAGACGATGACTGAGACTAGAGCAGATCTCCAGATGAACTGGAACCAGAGCAGCTCTGATCAGATTGTCCTGAAAGTGTCAGCGATGGAAAACCATGGAAAACTGTGGAGTGCCAGCAGTTTGTTCCCATCACTGTCATTCATGGAAAACCAAAGTGGACAGATCCCGGCTCTGAACCGTCTCATCAACATGATCAAGTCATTATTAAACACAGAGAATCCACAGACATCCATCCTGCAGCTGGAGCTCAGACAGTAATAATGTTAAACATGTCGTCTGCGTTCATAGATGCAGTCGCTGCTCCGGCTCTGAACGTCTTCCAGTTGTGGTCTCATAATGAGAAGTCCAGCCGATCCGCTGGTTCCCAGTGGGTGAGGTGGCTGATGGCCGGGCCTTGACGCTGCACAGATTGATTGGTGCTGGCTGATGCCAGGCAGGACGATGCGTCTGCTGGATGCCAGTTGGATGCCACCGAACCTGCAGTCTCCTGTTTCCACAGACTGGTAGCCAGTGAGTCTCAGCTATAATAGGAAAACCCGACATGTTTGTTCAACAAACAGAGCAGACAGACATTAATGCTGTCATATTCCTGGCTGCTAAGGATGTTGAACCACCTCAGATGTTGATCTGATCTGATGAAGGAAGAGATGGACAGAGTTCATTTTACACCAAAATCTGATATTTTGTTGCAAAACAAATATTATAGTTCAGCTGCAGCCGCTGGTTTGATCAGATCCATCATCTCAGAAAAATGAAATGCAAAATGAGCAGAATGATTAAAGGTTAAACTGAACTAGAGGAAGATGGTGTGTGACTGAAGATGAACTGAGCAGGAAGTGAATGAAGCAACAGGAGCCTCCACCGACCGAGTGGCTTTGACACAGCAGACAGTCATGTAGAGAAGGAAGGCGGACGCAGCAGGGCACACACAGCCAGAAGCTCCAAGTCTGCTTTCTCCATCCAAGTCCCAGAACTTTTTTCACTGGCTCCAGATGAGAGAAACAGAGTCGACCACAGCAGCTTGTTGGCCTCTAATGTTCTCACATCGTAGCCATGGTGACCCTGAGCAGCTGTGGGGACCCATCTGGAGGCGTCCTCTTTGGCTCGGGGACGAACTACACGACTTTCACAGTCTTGACAGGTTGTGAAAAGACGAGGTGTTCCTACTAACAGACCAGTTTTGTTTTACGACCTGGTGGGGTTCTCTTTTCTTTCTGTTGAAATGTACTTAGGGTAAACACAGCAATTTAGGAAAAAAAACTAGTTTCTTCATAAAAAGTGTTGGCACTAAGATAAGGTGATTTCTTTTTTTTTTTTTGCCCATATTGAACTAGATTTATTTTGAAAAACTGCAGTAGAAACACTTTTTTCGCCTCACACGAGTCACATGATCAAGAACCAGTTGCTACTGCTGGCGAAAACCACAAAGACAGGAAATGGGAGGAAGATGATGATTTCTTTTGGTTTCCTGATCTGTCTGTAGGCAATGAAAACCACTGCTTATCACAGAAACACTGTCTTTTTTGTTTCAGGAGCATGTTCATAACACACCTGTTGCTGTCACAAATTAAGTTTGGTCTAATTATTAGAGAACAGCCACCAACACCACAACCTGAGCTCCACAGGGGGATCTTACGGCACTTTCTCGTGACAAGTCGTGCTATATAACAGATTGTGATTCGGTTCTCGCCCAGTGAGGAGATTCTCCAGATTACGATCTGGAGCGCCGCAGCCGCGGTCATTTCTCAGCTGATTTGCAGCGACACTCAGCAACGGAGAACCTTGAGGTTCTGATGGACGAAATAAACCCAGATATTGTATTTTGTCTTACAGAAATTTATTGCTGGCCCAAACATAGTGATAAAGACTCAGATCATGAACTTTATTACTTTTTAAATCCAAGTGAAAAATCTAATTCACATCACATCAAGCTAATATGATGTATTTCTGCTGTTTAACACTGTTGGCACGAACAGTGTTTGTCAGAAATGGAATCGTTTCCACAGTAATCGTTTCTCACTTCACTGGGAAGTGAGCTGGCGTTGCTGTTGCCTAGCAACATAGCATACATTAAATTATTCCATTGATGGACTCTGATGATGTCAAAGTGTTATGATGTCATAAGGGACAGAGGCCTCGAATATTCTGCATCTGAATCAAACTTGCAGAGCTCAAGTAGAAGTACGGACGTTGGTTTTCCCATACTGGATTAAACGTTGCATTTTTTCGTAGCTTTTCTGACACATCGGTTGGACAATCAAAATGTCGGCATTTGAAACTGATTCGTTAACGCAATCTCAGATTAGACTGATGACTAGAGATGAATTGGTTGTCTTGGTTATGGACTGGTTACAAAGGTTTAGAGACAAATCTGCATTACTGATTAAGGAGAACAACCTGCAGGAGGAATTGCTCAAAGCTAATCAACAAATTGAGCTTCTGAATGAGAAGATTGACACACTTACCAAAGACCTAAACTGGTCTAACAAGCAAAACAAATACCTGGAATGTCAGCAAATCCCAAAGTTAAAACACGAGGTGGAGAACCGAAGTGTCCACAGGACTCAGCTCTTATTTGAGGTAAAACAGTACCAAATTAAAGTCAAAGAGCTTCAAAGCTCTTTAAAAAATCTTGAGAGGGACTCAAAACTGCAGTCTGAGAAGATTTTGTTGGAAAAAAGGCAAGTGCTGACTCAACTCGCAGCATCCAATATGAAGATTGAAAAGAATCAAAATGAAATGAAGAAACTTGAGTTTGAGCTGTCCCGAAAGATCGACGAAATCGGCCTGAAGAATAAGGAGATCGCGAGAGAAAAAGACAAGTCCAAACTTCTTGAGGGCACGATAAAAACTCTGGAAAAGCAGTTGAAAGAGGCAGAGAAGGAAAATAATATTCTTGAGAAGAAACTGAAAAAAACTCCAAAGGAAGAAGCCATAGAAAAAACTAAGATAGAGTTTAAAGCAAGGCTGAATGTAACTTCAAGTGTTTTAAATCAGGAAAAACAACGAAACAGGACATTAACACAATGTCTGATGAAAAAAGATCTCGAGGTGAATAATCTCTTGAGGCGACAGTCTAAGAGCCGCTCACCACAGCGACAGGCCATGGTTGCAACAAAAAGTTTTGAACCCACCGCATCTGACTGGAGAGAGCTGAAGAACGAAAATATATCCTTAAATTCTCAGATACAGGTACTAACCGAAAGCAGGCAGAAGGATCAAGCTCACATTAAAGAAATCACCGACCAAGTGTTTAAGTTCAGAACATTGTACATCGGTGAGAAGATACAACACGAGAATTTGAAGGTATCCATAAATCACAAACAGGCTAAGGTAGACAATATTGCTGTGGAAGGACCTAAAGTTGAAACTCAAACCAACAATAAACAAGGCACATTTCTACCACCCATTGGCAAATCAACTTTCGGCAATCAAGCAATCAAGCTACCCAAAACAAAGTCAGTTTGTAATCGAAGAATTTTGTATCTGAATGAAGGCAAGTTAGAGCCAGATTTCAAAGAAGACAAGCTCACAACACAAGAAAAGTTAAGGCCGTTTAAGCCAACGCCCCCTGGCACAAGGAAGTCTGAAAGGCCACCATTTAAACCAGCAGTCAGGAAGCTTTTTCCCAGGGAAAGTGAGTGGAGAAAATATTAGTGGGCAACCTGGGGTAAGTGCCACAGTAGAGAAGAACGGTAAAGTTCCCTATTTAGAGGTTAAAGGCAACAATATATCATGATGTGCGTTTGGGGGGGGGTGGGCTTTAACCCATGAAGCCCAGCTGGGCACAGCTGAAGAAGAGACGTGAGTCCTTCTTCACACAGGCTCACCACCAAAGGGCAAAGGGGTTGGTGCAGTGTCGAAAGGATGGCAGCTGAAGGTGGGGACCTTGGTGATCTGATCCTGAGCTACAGAAGCTCCCTGTGCAGCTAGTCTCAGTCTGATCCTCATTGCTGGCACTAACTCGGGCTCGTTTCCAGTGAGAGTTGGACTCCGCCAAGGCTGCTCTTTGTCATTAATTCTGTTCAATACTTTTATTGACAGAATTTTTAGGCACAGCCAAGGTGTTGAGGTGATCCGATTTGGTGACCGTAAGATCGCATCTCTGTTTTTTGCAAAGAAGTGGTCCTACTCCCTTCATCAGGTCGTGATCTACAGCTTTCACTGGAGCGATTTGCAGCCGAGTGCAAAGTGGCCGGGATGAGGATCAGTGCCTCCAAATTCAAGGTCATCGTCTTGAGCCGGAAAATCTGGTTAGGATGCCACCTGGACACCTTCATGGTGGGGGGTTTCAGGCACGTCCCACCAGGAGAAGGCCAAGGCGAAGACCCAGGACACAATGGAGGAACTGTTTCTCAGCTAATCTGGGAACTTCTGGACCAAGTGGCTCAGGAGAGGAAATCTGGGCGTCCTTACTTATAGGCTGCTGCTCCTGCGAACTGAAGCAAATGGATACGCAGAAGATGGATGGATGAACAGTTCCAATCATTAACTAATAATGTCCGCTTAAACTTTTATTTATTCTTGCAGTTTGGCCATAACTGTAATTTTTTGTTTTAATCCGATCAACTTTAGATAAACTCATTAATTAATAACTTTAAATGGGACGCATAGTTTTCTCCGGGTGCGCCGGTTCTCCCTACCATTCGGAAGGAAAAACCCGACTGGTAGCCTAAAGATTGGGCTAATTGGTGTCTTTTAAATTTACCTTTGTCTCCCGTTCACCAACTATTGGACACAGTCTTTAAATGGACACACTCTTTAAACTAAATGCATAGGTTTTCTCCGGGTGCTCCGGTTTTTTTCTACCTTTGGGAAAAAAGTGATTAGGAGTGAAAATAACACAGGGATGGCTCCTTTATTTACCTTCTTCTTTAGGCTGAAGAAGCTGATCTGGAGTGAAGTGAAGGCTGCAAACTTTCCTTGGAGAATGAATGTATCAATCATTTCTAATGAAAATATTGTCAAATCAAATTTAAGGAATATTTTGAAATAAATGATAACGAAGAAGTTTCACCAACAATATTATGGGAAGGAGGAAAAGCAGTGATAAGAGGGAAAATAGAAATATCATCCAGAATGAAAAAAAAGCCAGGATGAAATAGCAAAGGGAGTTGGAAAATGAGATCAGAGAACTGGAAAGGGAACATAAACTAGGGGATAAAAACATAATGGGTGAGCTTAAAAAGGAAAAAGATAAATTAGAGGAGAAAATAAATGTCAAAGCAGAAGGTTGTCTATGCTTTACAAATCAAAGGTATCGATTTTGAAATGGGTAATAGGGCGAGTCGCCTCAACTTAGGAAACCCCAAGTAAATAGGCACATCTCCAAAATAAAACACCCTTCAAGTATGCAGGCTAAAACGCAACCCAAAGAAAAAGATGAAGCATTTGCAGACTACTATATGACGATTCGGACGGAAATATTCAGGAAAATGAAACATCCTCTTTTCTCAAAAGAATTAATCTCCCAACTTTGTCAGAAGAAGAGTCGCTGGAAATGACCCAACCTATAACCTCACAGGAAATTCTGAATGTTATTATCAATCAATCAAATTTTATTTGTACAGCACATTTCAGCAGCAAGGCATTTCAAAGTGCTTTACATAATAAACACGAAAACACAAAGTCATGCAACATCGAATCAAAAATCCATATAAAAATATATGGATTTATTTGCCATATCAATGCAAATAAAACAATTTTAATATTTAAACCAAACTTAGTTAAATGTGACATTTAACCTACAAAACTCAGTTTAATGCAGTGTTTCTCAATTCCAGTCCTCACGCCCCCCCTGCCCTACATGTTTTAGGTGTTTCCCTTATGCCACACATCTGGATTGAATATGTGGGTGAGTAACGGGCTTCTGTAGCACTTGATGGTCATGCAATCATTTGAATCAGCTGTTCTGGAATAGAGGTACATCTAAAACATGCAGAGCAGGGGAGCCTGAGGACTGGAATTGAGAAGCGCTGGTTTAATGTAATATTTAATATTACAAATTAAAACCCTCGAAAACAACAAGCCCCCTGGGGACTGCCAGGGGAGTTTTACAAAACATTTAGAGAAGAACTTACACCAGTATTATGTAAGGTATATAACTATGCACTAACAGTGGGTGACCCCCCTAAAACATGGTCTGAAGCCATTATATCTGTAATCTATAAAGAGGGTAAAGACCCAACTGTGTGTGAAGGCTATAGACCCGTGAGCTTATTATGCAACCACTTAAAAATACTAACAAGCATAATGGCAAAAAGAATGCAAAAACATATAGCTAAATTCATTAACCCAAATGGGATTTATTCAAGCAGGCAGGGAGCAAACAATATTAGAAGAACATTAAATATCATGTCATATACAAAATTCAAATCACAACCCTCTCTCTTGATTAGTTTGGATGCCTAAAAGGCTTTTGATAGGGTAAACGGAGTTTTCTATACCAGACACTACTAGGATTTGGATTTTCACAGCAATTTGTTGAATGGGTGAAAATTATTTATAAAAATCCAAAATCCTAAATTGGAATTAATGGGTACTGCTCAGAATTTTTTGATCTCAAGACAAGGAGTTAGACAGGGGGACTGTCGTAAGTCCTCTGCTATTCGCGGTGTCATGTTCTGTGGTTTTCTGTGTGTTTATTTTGAGTTTTGTATCTCTGAGTCTTCGTGTTGTCCTGCCTTCCCCCTTGATTACTCCCAGGTGTGTCTTGTTTCCTTGATTACCCTCAGTGTATTTAATCCCACCTGTGTCCTTTGGTCCTTATCTCTGGTTGTTGTGTCGTCACTCTGTCGTCCTGTCCACTCATGTGATCAGTTTGCTACCGGGTTGAGCCTTGGCTTCCGCTCAGCTGTGCTGCCTGGCCGTAGACTACTGTTTACTGTTGTCATCATTAAACCACCTTTACCTCTTACCCTGGGTCTCAAGTGTGTGCCGCACCGTTTTCATGACACGCGGTTAATATTGAACCGATGGCAGAAGCAATAAGACAGAATAAACAAATACAAGAAATAAGAGATGAGGGAGGGGTGGAACATAAAATATAATTTTTTGCCATTGATTTATTAGTACTCTTAACAGAACCACTCCGGTCAGTACCAGCTCTACTAGAAAGCCTTGAAGAGTACGGGAATTTTTATGGATATACGAGTAAGAAAAGTAAATCGGTAGCAATGTTGCTATCAGGAAAATGCCCAACACAGCTAAAAGAAAAAGGAAAGTTCAAATGGACAAAAAACATTTAGATACTTGGGTATAATTATCATACCTCAAATTTCAAAATCATTCAAAGCAAATCATGAGAAGCTGAGGAAAGAAATTATAAAAGACCTGGAAAGATGGGAGATCCTACCACTGACCCTCAGGGGGAGGGTAGAAACAATCAGAATGAATGTCTTGCCAACACTACTGTTTGTATTCCAGTCACTCCCAGTTTCCATTCCCAACGCCTTTTAAAGAGATGGAAAAAAGAATATCAAGGTTCGTATGACAAAATAAAAAGGCAAGGATAAAACTTAAAATACTTCAGTCATCCAAGAGTTATGGAGGGTTAGGCTTACCTGAATTCAAGAACTATTACTCAGTTGAGAGCCATGGGACAAAGGATCAAGAGACAATGTGGGTATATATGGAGCAAAGAGACTGCCCAAATCTGTCCCAAGATAGACTGCCTGTGGGAAAAAAATATTATCCAAGTTTATTTAAATTGAGTTTAACTGGAAGTTATGTTTCCATGTTATTATTCTTTCATGATCTTTTTTGTCAGATCATTAACTGTCCTTTAGTTTCCTGCTTGGAGATTAGAAATGCTTACTCACTCTTCTTGTGTTATTGAACTGCCTGATTTAAACTGGTCAGCCTCGTGCCGATGAAAAGATGTCCCAGAACATTCTTTGATAGAAATCTCTAACAAAACTGCTTGTGCAACTATGTGAAGAAACCCAACCCCCTTTTTCCTTGTTGTGATACTAAAACGCAGCTGAGAGGTGAGAGCCGGTGGAGTCGATCCCAGACGGTTGTTTGACTGCGGTTCTCCGTGTCTGGCTTCTCCCCCCTCTTCTGCAGTAACGTAACTTGTGTCTCTGGTTGACTCCTTGCAGGTAGTGAACTAAAATAGACCCAACACCGCCCTTTACAACAAAGATGGTCTTGACAAAGGAAACAATTCATATTTGGTCAAGAATAAAAAAGGAAATTTAATTTTCCTGACTATCAAAAATTGTAAAAGAAATGGCTAAGATTGGACATGTGTATATGTTGATATTAATTTGTTATTGAAAATAAAAAGGAAAGAAAAATGGCATTTTACACTGGGTGCTTGCAGGGCATGGTCAAGGCAACAATTCATGATGTTAAATTAAAGCTATCCCTCAGCCTTTGATTAACACAATACAACGTTCATTATTTGAAACGGCCTCAGTACCATAGTTTTACCGACTGTTTATTCAAGACTACATTTTTACAGACAAAAACTGCAACAATACATTTTAAGAATTGTATTCATCCGAAAGACTTTCCCTTCCCCTTTAAGAAATACTTAAAGAATTTTCTTTTAGCATACAATAAAAAATAAATAAATAAATGCAGCTATTTAAAATTCCCTTTAAACCTCAAAAGCAAAATAATTCATTTTAAAATATTTACTATTTATCCACGTATAGAATACTTGAGACTAAAATGTAATATTGAGGCAAATGATTGCACATTTTGATGTAGAAACTTTGCAACATTTATTCTTTTCTTGTAGTTATGCATCTAAATTTTGGAAGGATCTTTATATTTGGTTGCTGACTAAGAATTTAAATATTTCAACGTTAACTTGCAACAATATTAAATTTGGCATTTATATTTTGGACACAAAATTGGAAAATATCATTAATAACTTGATCATTATGGCCAAATATACATTAAATGTAAATTAAAAAATAAAAAATCACCCCAACCTTTGATATAAAAGAAATTTCACTTCTGTTCAACTCTTTGAAAATGATTTAAAGAAATAATGCTACTCTGCTCTGCAGCAGCTCTGTCCTGTGTGATTTTTGACATTTATCCATTTGATGATTAAGACCCCATACGATAATTCCAGTTATTCAGTTTATTAGCTTTTGTCTATTTTCTAATAATAATCACCTGTTGCGTCATATAACGTTCATATCATTCTGTAACCCTTTTGTTTCTTTCTATTAATGTAATCGCTGACTCCTAGACAGTCAAGACACTGTATAAGAGGTAAGATTTGGCAGTTTCTACAATAAGGTTTTGTGCACACACACACATATATATATATATATATATATATAAAGCCTCCCAGGATGATGGAAAGTGAGCTGGCGATGCTGTTGCCTAGCAACATAGCATACATTAAATTATTCCACTGATGGACTTTGATGTCAAAGTGTTATGATGTCATAAGGGACACAGACCTCGAATATCCTGCCTCTGAATCAAACTTGCAGAGCTCAAGTAGAAGTACGGACGTTGGTTTTCCCATACTGGATTAAACGTTGCATTATTTCGTAGCTTTTCTGACACATCGGTTGGACAATCAAAATGTCGGCATTTGACATTGATTCGTTAACACAGTATCAAATTAAACAGATGACTAGAGATGAATTGGTTGTCTTGGTTATGGACTGGTTACAAAGGTTTAGAGACAAATCTGCATTACTGATTAAGGAGAACAACCTGCAGGAGGAATTGGAAAAAGCTCAGGAGCAAATTGAGCTTCTGAATGAGAAAATTGACTCACTTACCAAAGACCTAAACTGGTCTATCAAGCAAAACAAATACCTGGAATGTCAGCAAATCCCACAGTTAAAACACGAAATGGAGAGCCGGAGTGTCCACAGGGCTCAGCTGTTATCTCAGGTAAAACAGTACCAAATTAAAGTCAAAGAGCTTCAAAGCTCTTTAAAAAATCTCGAGAGGGACTCAAAACTGCAGTTTGAGAAGATTTTGTTGGAAAAAAGACAAGTGATGTCTCAAATCACAGCACACAAAGTGAAGATTGAAAAGCATCAAAGTGAAGTGAAGAAACTTGAGTTTGAGCTGTCCCGAAAGATCGACGAAATCGGCCTGAAGATTAAGGAGATCGCGAGAGAAAAAGACAAGTCCAAACTTCTTGAGGGCACGATAAAAACTCTGGAAAAGCAGTTGAAAGAGGCAGAGAAGGAAAATAAAATTCTTGAGAAGAAACTGAAAAGAACTCCAAAGGAGGAAGCCATAGAAAAAACTAAGTTAGAGTTTATAGCAAGGATGAGCTCAAGTGTTTTCGCTGAGGAAAAACAACGAAACAGGACATTAACAGAACGTCTGATGAAAAAAGATCTCGAGGTGAATAATCTCTTGAGGCGACAGTCTAAGAGCCGCTCACCACAGCGACAGGCCATGGTTGCAACAAAAAGTTTTGAACCCACCGCATCTGACTGGAGAGAGCTGAAGAACGAAAATATATCCTTAAATTCTCAGATACAGGTACTAACCGAAAGCAGGCAGAAGGATCATGTTCACATTAAAGAAATCACCGACCAAGTGTTTAAGTTCAGAACATTGTACATCAGTGAGAAGATACAACACGAGAATTTGAAGGAATTCATAAATCGCAAACAGGCTAAGGTAGAAGACAATATCACTGTGGAAGGATCTAAAGTTGAAACGCAAACCATCGATAAACAAGGCAAGTTTCTACCACGCATTGACAAATCAACCTTCCAGCTGCCCCAAACAAAGTCAGTTTGTAGTCGAAGAATTTTGTATCTGAGTGAAGGCAAGTTAGAGCCAAATTTCAAAGAAGACTACCTCACAACACAATCAGATTCAAAGCAGCTTAAGCCAACGCCCTCTAGCATAAGGAAGCCTGAAAGGTCACCATTTACGCCGACAGTCAGGAAGCTTTTTCCCAGGGAGACTGAGCGGAGAAAAAATTAGTGTGCAACCTATTGGGAGTGCCACAGTAGAAGGCTCCTACCCCTGTGAACTGAAGAGAATGTAGAAGCAGGATAAGATGGATGGATGGACAGTTAAAATCATTAACTAATAACTTAGACTTTTATTTATTCTTGTAGTTTGGCCATAACCATAATTTTCTGTCTTAATCTTATCAACTTTAGATTAACTCATTAATTAATAACTTGCATCCCTACCAATAGTGACCGTTGTTTCTTTCTACGATACAATCTTTAAATGGGATGCATAGTTTTCTCCGGGTGCTCCGGTTCTCCCTACCATTCAGAAGGACAAACCCGAATGGTAGCCTAAAGATTGGGCTAATTGGTGTCTTTTAAATTGACCTTTGTCTCCCGTTCACCAACTATTGGACAGAGTTTTTAAATGGACACACTCTTTAAACTGAATGCATAGGTTTTCTCCGATAGGCTGCTGATGCACCAATAGTCACTTGAAGGCCTTTTCTTTTCTACTGCAAAGAATAAAGCCAAAACTTACATGTGAATGCCAAACAGTCTCTTTCAATAAATTATAATATGATGTGTCTTTAATATAGCAAATAATAATACATAAAATAGTAAAGGCAAATAATAAACCTTTTTACGGGTTGTTTAGATATGCAAAATATATATTCCCTCTGCTAATAAATCTATAGTTTGGTTTCTGCCAGTTCTAGAAACAAGAGAGAACAAAGCGAATATCTCTGTATAATGGTCCATAATTAAATTTTACTTAATAGGAGCCATGATTTAAAACTTAACAAACTTTGGCTCTTTATGCTTCATGAACTATTTCATCCTATTTGATGATTGATCTGAATATTGCCACATTCTACAAACATGTGATGCAATTTGTCCAGGGGAAAAATGTAGAAAAGCATTTTTCTAAAAATATTATTATTATTTTTGTCAGTCTGTCAGGTTAATGTCACACGTAGACTTGTTGCCACGGTAATCAGCCCCACGAAAGCAGAGCAAAGATTACGTTCAAATGCATTGGGAATTAACACAAAACGAAAACACAAAAAATTTTACCACACAAAAAACAGGACGTACAAACACCAAACAGAACATTCTGTCTGTTGCTGATTTATGTTTCTGCATTTCCATTCTGCGATCATTAGGAAGTGATCGCCTGATTAGCGAACTTAAACACCTGCACTACAGATAATGAGACATTGCCTTATTTTTGTGTTAATTGAACCAAAATACTCCGAACTACACAGCAGGAGTACATGCTAAGTTAAGCTAGCATAACTAACCTACTCTCCACTTTCTTTACATATTTTATTTTTAATTACAGCTTTTTACTGACTGTGAAATGTGATCCCTTTGGACCGTGTTATCTTGCTATTATAGTGTTGACAATTAATATCAAAACTTTGAATCCACTTCTCAGATTTTTTGCTTGATTGTGTCATTTTCCCAGACCAGACCACTGATATTCCTAAGTCATTAGATCCACTAGATCAACTTCCTGACATGTGGACATGTCCCCACCAACTTTGACCTGCCGGGGTCAGTCCCCACCAATATTTCCTCCTTCTTTCTTTTTCTTTATGTCAGTTTCGTCCATGTGCGGACAGTAACTCGGCAGCAGATGCACGCTGTGTTCAAAGCAATAACAGTTGGCGACTTTTAATATTCCTTTGTAAAACGTAAACGGCAAGTCCGCTCAGTGATCTAGTGGATTGGAAATCACGTGACTCACTGCGCTGTTGCTTTGCATTGAGTCAGGAATATCGGTGGTCGGGAAAATTGATGCAATGAAGCTAAGAATATGAAAAAGGGACGCAAAGTTTTCATATTAAATGAAAACGCTACGAAAGCAAGATAACGAGGTCCAAAGGGAATCACTTCACATGTCAGTAAAAAACTTTAATTAAAAATGGATATTAGAGAGTAGGTTACCCTTACAAAAAAAATCACATGTGATCACATGTGAAAGTCGCATATTATCACATGAAAACCACACGTGGTTCATACAAATGTTTACATGTGAATGATTTGTGACTGATATGAAAGCACATGTATACATGTGATTTTGGAACGTTTTGTGGTAAATTCACACATGATTCCCATGTGAGCACGTGTGATTGTAAAAAAAAATCACATATTTATACATGTGATTCTCATTATTTCAATGCATCTTTCATTCTTATTTCATTTTGTTTACAAAAAACTTGCTATGAATAAAGACATGCGAGACAAATATATTTGACCAAAAAAAAAAATATATATATATATATATATATTTTATTCCTCTTTAAGGCTATTCACAGTCAGAATGTAGATGAGCAACATTTAGATGTTGCCCATCCAAATGAGCAACATGTTGTGGAAGATCAAAGAATAAAGAAAAGCTAACAATTTCAACACAAACAGCACTGTGACCAGCCAGCCACAGGACGACTTGACTATTGGTTTACATCGTTTTCCCTTGGCTGCCTGTATAAAGACAAATTCAAAGATTACTTGAGCAGAAGATATAATTGCAGAACATTTAACTTCATGTAATGTCACCTCTCAGCCCGTCTCCTGGTGTCCTTCAATTTTTGTGCCATTTAAACTTTGACGTCAGTGAAATCAACGTCCTTGTACACTTCCTTGATTTCGTCTGTATAAAACAATGCAAAAAAGTATTTATCAGTTGATCAATATGTTTTTATGTAATTCACATATTACGTGTGATTCACGCAATATGTGAATCACGCATATTCACATATTGTGTATATGTGAATATGTAATTCACATATTTCAATATGTAATATTGAGCTGCGTGTGTGTTTGTAATTCACATATTACAAACACACATGTAATTCACATATTTTCTACATGTAACACGTGTGATTCACATCGGTTTTTACCACAAAATCACCCACATTTAATTGGCGAATAACTAAAACAAGAACCCAGAGCGTGCTCTTTGATTGTTTTGGTCTCCTGCCCTGGTGTCAGACAGGGTGAGAACAGTCATGGTCCTTCTGCTTGGTTACTTCTTGCTTGTTGCGCCTCGGACAGTGATCATAGTTGGGCGTTGTCTTAATCTCTATGTTTAATGGTGCAGACAGTTGTGGTTTCTGACATGGGCGATATGGGCAACCGCCCAGGGTGTTGTGGTTCAGGGATGGCATGAGACCTCTGTGGATTGAGGCACAGAGATGGAAGCAAAGCAGAATGAAGAAGAGTTTGAATTGATAATGATACTGGTTAAATTTATTTCAGCTCTAAGAAGTTGAGATCTAGGTTTTTTTTATGGGGAATGTGGATCTTTCAGATCAATTTGAGAAGCAATTTTGATAGGCGCGGTTCATTTTATTGTGTCGTGTAGAGCGAGGCGCTGGCCTTGACTTGGTCTCAGGTTAGGTGGTCTTGACTACAACACTGCTACGGGGCTCCTTGGTTGCATGCCTGCCCCCCACCCACCGTCTCTCCATCCCCTTCCTGTTGGATTTCTTTCAAAATAAATGCCACTAGTGGCAAAAAAGTGAAGTTCATCCAATGTTAGGACAGGAGAAAAGATGTTTCCATCCCTGAAATTATGATGTGTAGAATCACATATCTAAGTTTAAGCTATGTTACAGAGAGTAAACACAATAAAAACATGCTTTATCTATGGTTTGTTAAAATGGCACATTTCTGATGTGTTAAAATTAAATACGCTAATACAATACTTAATGGTATTGTATTAGCGATTACGTAATGCATTCAGAAAGTACTTTTACTTTTAATACTTAAGTATTTTTAAAAGGCAATATTTTTTTTACTTTTACGCAAGTAAAAATGTTAATGTAGTACTTTGACTAGAGTACATTTTTGCCTGTGTATTTGTACTTTTATTGAAGTACATTTTTTGAGTACTTTCTCCACCACTGGTTAGCTGAGCTCATGTCAGCCATGCTGGCAATCATTATGTTCTGGAAACATCTTTTGCTTTGTTTTATGCATCCTTTCTGTTCCACCTCCACTGCTAGATGAACGTCAGATCTCTGATTTATAAGAAGATCAAACCTAAACGTTCTTGTCCCATTTCCTCCTCCTGAGGTAAAGGTTTAGACGTAACGTTTCTGGTCGAATTAAGATGGCAGGAATTAATGTTTAGATATCAGTCCCATGGGAAAGAGGAAAACGAACCAGACACATTTATAAAATCCCAATCTGAGTCTGACGAGCTTTGAAAGAAAAAGGAGAATATTCCACATTAATGTGAAGGACTGCAGAGTGTGTGTGTGTGTGTGATCTCACCCGGTCCTCAGTCTCATCTCCTAATTCACCTCATCAATTCCAGCTGATTCGCATCATGCCTGATGTCTACAAACTCTGTGTTGGGTTGGATTGACCTTTCCCCCACTGGAAGCTGAATTAAAGTAAGATGTCTGACACAGGTTTTCTTCTTGGTGGTGCACCAGCAAAGCACATCACTATGGATCTCGGTACAGCAAGTCAGGATCGATGCTGACAGCATGTCTGCTGTAGAGTGGCTGTGGAAGTTCATCCCTGGTATCTGTCTACTGATGATGCAATATCGGGGTTTTGTTGACATGATATATGTCGTCACTATTTTTATACTCAAGGTCTTTAGTGCTGAAGTATTCCTGGTTTCTTTGGGAGTAAAAAGAAATTAATCATCAGCAGCACAGAATTAGAAAAATCTTCTGTGCCTGAATCTTTGGAGACGACTGATCTGTTCACACTCCTGCAGTCTGACACACACACTGACTGACTATTTGTGTGTGTTGTGTATGTGTTGTATCTGCTGGGAAGGAACTTCAGTGTTGTTTCTGGCAGGAGTCAAATAATCCTGAGGACAATTGGTGAGAAGCCTGATCCTCCAGGGTGAAGCCATGGTCTGTCTGGCTGAGACACCTGGAGGATTTGACAGACGGCCCCCAGGTCAGGATTAAAAAGTAAAGGGAGTGGACATTTATTTTGGAGCCGTCTGCATCTGGTTAATGAGGTCAGCGACTGCAGCCAAGAAGAAAAACAAGAGAAAAGGCCTGAAGCCATTTCAGACACGTGGAGGAATGAAAAAACAGTAGCTTTATTTCCAATACAAATGTTTGCCAAACATGGCCAATAAAATTAGTCAGTACTTGCAAAAAACTATTTCGCAGTTGCTGCACTTCTATTAAATAAGAAACACAGTTAAAATCACTCATAAATACGTTTGTTGTACATGAGGTTTCTCTGTTTTTTGGGGGTTTTTTCTTTGCACAAGATGTAACAGATCTGTTCATTGCAGGGCAGAAGAAGAACTCACACTTGGTCTTTAACAAAAACTTCACACAATCAGTTGAAGAACGACTTTCAAAAATCGGTGGAAATACTAGAAAGAATAAAAGTTTCTCTTTGACATTTAGATGATAAAAGTTCTCTCCAAACGCACCTAGAGACCCGTGGATCAGAAGATCCACATTTTACCCAGACAGAGGAGCATGTGTCGTTATCTCATGAGGGGAAACATCTTCATTATTTCCACCAGTTTCCGTTCCCTGAAGGGAAAACACTGGATTAATAAATAGCAGCAGAGGTCAGAGTTGGGTCTGAGTCAGTCCTGCTTCAACAAACTGATACTAGGAAGGGCAAAAAAGCTGAAGAGAGAGGAATATTGAACGATGGAGACGGTAAAAACAGGCTCAAATCTGGCCTTGTCACAGCCTCTCATTGGAGCGCCTTGTCCTTGGACAGATGCACAACACATACTACCTCTTAATCTCAGCAGCTCAGGCTTCACTTCTTTTATGTCGTCACCAAATACACTCTCTGATTACAGTCTCTGATTTTATTGACAAATACATGATACTTCTGTTCATTTGACTCACTGTTGGCAGTATACTGAGGATCAGCCAGCCTTGGTTCTTCAATCTGATTGGCTCAATCATTGGGTCGACTCATCTTGGTTCTGTTGGACTGATGTTTTGCTCCGTTTTACCTCCACAGTGAAGCACCAGAGTTTTCGAGAGGCTGTCAAACAGTGACTGGAGTTTGTCACCAACGTCACTTCCTCTCCCATAGATCAGTGTCGACCACGTTCCATGTGTCTTGATCAGTGGAGCCCTCTGCTGGGTGCTGCAGACAACGCCATCAGAAGCCAGGCCGCGTTGAAGTGTCGCTTTGAGTTAGTCAGTAAATTCAGCTCCATGTTAGCTGAAACCAGAGACTGAGATGAATCAAACCGTGGATCTCTCTGTGTTTCTTTCGTCTTCGGCCACAGCTTCAGCAGAGCTCATTCGGAGCGGCGTGACGGCTGAAAAACGATCCGTTTTTTTAAAAAAACACACCGTGTTCGAGCCGACAGGAGACTCGGGTCTGTGGCTGAGAGACGCTTTGATTCACCGTGTCTGGGCTAGATCAATGGTCCAGATCAATAAACTTTAAATTCCAGTGAACATTTAGTCACTGGAACAGATGAACAACAAATAAAATGAATCATGAAGTCTCTGTAAATAAAATGATCAAAAAAGGGAGTAGCTGAGACCAAAACAGCAGGTTGAAAACTTTTATCATGCAGGTTTTTGGTTTAAAAAAAAAAAAAAGAGAGAGAAAAATGATAAATCAAGCAAATGAAAATTACTGTGTTTCTTCTTATTTATCGTGCAATTAAATTGATTTATTGATTTATTGTGACAGGCATAACTGACATTGTGAGTTAGAGGTGTGTGTTAACATTTTCTCCTTTCCACTCAAAACACTTCAGGTCAAAGAGCAGAGAGGAAAACACACACACACACATTGCAGCTCTGCCATTTGTGATTCAGAAGCAGCTGGGTGGGATGTGTGTGTGGGTGTGGGGGGCGTGTTGACAGCCTGCAGGCAATCGGAGAACAGACTGGGACCAGTTTACTCCCAGCAGGCTGTCCCAGAGCTGCCGCTTAGCCCAAAATGGCGGCAGCAAGCTGGGTCGGGTTCTGACGGAGTCGGGCCCAGAGCCTCTGGCTTCCAGGACCCAGAACAGAGAAAACTCAGAGAGACAAGGCCAGCAGGTCCATTCCAGACAAATCCTAGGAATTTATTGTGTGAAAACCCATAAAATACATGACAAAATGCACATTTATACATGGGGATTTAGAACGTTTCACTCTTGTGATTCACATGTAAAAAAAAAAAAAAAAAAAAAAATGTATAGAGGGAGAATTTTTTTATTAAATATGTGGGAATGTGTGAAAGACAGATGAAAATATTTCCACTTTTTTTTTTTTCTTTTAACCATGAAAAGTTCCACATGTTTTACATGTTTACATGTGCTTTTCACATGTGAACATTTGTCGAGTCCTGAGTTTGTCTGCACCAAAGTCAAAATCCAGTCTTTAGAAGTTCAGGATTCTAAGATCGACTTCAAGATGTGTCAGCACAGCTTTAAACTGTCAGACTTCAGTTTATGGGACAAAGCTGAGCAGGAAGCTGGAAATCCTCTAAAAACACCAAAAAAAAAAAAAGTTGCTGCTCACGTAATCTCACGTAGAAAAACAAATAAAACTTAATGTCTAAAAACTCATCAAAAGCATTCCGACTCCTCTGACTCTTCTTCTGCTGCTTCGGGAGCGGCTCCGCTTCCTTCATCAGTCCTCATCGTCGTCTCTGGAAGAAACCTGGTGCGAGTGAGGCTGCCAGTGTGTTCAGCGCTCCAACATACCACAGTCCCAGGAACATCTGCTGAGCTACTTGCTGCTCCTCCACCTCCACTTACTGAGGAATTTCTGCTTTTATTTGCTATTCAGGAGGCTTTCCAAGCTTCTGTCCATGACTCATGGCTTTTGTACTTTCTGTCCACACAGTGAGGCGGCGCTGCCGCTATTTGATTAAAAATCTGTCCCATGGAATAAAAACTAAACAAAGAGAATCGTTCCAAAAAAAACCTACGGTCTGAAAAAAAACCCCACAAAAAAACTGGAATACAGGGGAAGGATGGATTGGACGACGTTCCAACAAGGAACAGAAGCTGAACATCCATCCTTGTTTTGTCAGAAGACAAAAAGAAGGGTTTTTAAAACGTCTGTTGACTCTTCTGTGACCAAAGCAGGAAGAAGAACAAACCCGTCGAGCTTCCATTACCAAAATGGAGGGATAGTTGAGGAAAAGGAGCAGTGCTTCAAACTCTGATCTAGAAAAATTCCAGACAACCGAGTGGATGATCTTTCTCCTGGTCCAGTTTCTACCTCTACCCACCAGAGGTATCAGAACACCGCATCGCCACTGCCTAGTAGAACGGATCAGCTTCAGGAGACAGGAAGTGGTCGATCACAGACAGACCTGCAGGGCTGCAGCAGGAAAAACTGAGAGATGATCCATTAACTCAAACAGGATGAGAGAAAAAGCTGGGATTTGGGCTTTGTTTTGTCACAGCAGATACAGTTACAGGATTCTGGCTTAATAGCAACAGGTTCTGGACACGAAAGACATCCTGCACATGGCGCTGATGTTCACCACCAGCCCGTTGAACTCGAGTCGGAAAGGTATGAAAGCATCTTCTTCAACCAAAGAGTGAACTGTGAAGCTGCAGCCTGAAGGTTTAAAAAGAAGACGAATATCTGTGAACACCAAAGCAGAGAGAACCCGATTTTGCTTTTAGTTCCCACATTACACTGGGAAAAACAGGATTTTATTTCCCAGTATGATGTACTTCACCTCAACAGAGAAACAGAATTAACTTCAGTTGTTATAAAAATGCAATAAAGATCAAATATGACTTAAATTACTTTGTCATTTAACATCTTGAAATGGGCTCTCTGTCTCTTTAAGAAACTTATGCTCTTTCTGAAACTCCGCCTTCAGGAAGACGTCGCGACATGGCTCCTCTATTAATGCTTTAATGTTTTTACCAGCTTTACTGAGAAGTGACAACAACAGATTGAGCTAATAGTTGCTGCTTCACTCATGGTGGTTAAAGATCTGAGGTGGTTAAAGTCAGCAGAGACTTTATTTTTCTGTGAATTTCTGGGATAAACTCATAAGAACTAATTAATAAGTCTCCCAAAGTAAGTTCTGTGTTTCACTTCCAGGAGAACAATATAAGTAGGAGGGTGAACAGGAGCTGGATCACCAGTCACTGCGCCTGGTACACAACAGCTACAGACTGGAAATGAGCTCATTCACTGAAACCCGTCTCAACTTTCCACTTGGGTCCATGAATCCCCAGCAGCAAGGTGAGCCATCATTAAAGGTCTGCAGCACTTTGTGAAGAACAAACTGGAGAGGCCACATCAATGATGCAGAGGAAGAACGAAGCAGGAGCCAAGCCTATTAGCAGCTAACAGGAGAGGGATTTATGGCAAACTGACTGACCACAAAATGAGGGATCTCAGAGGCCGCCTAAAGGCTGCTGACAGAAACTTGGTCAGAGGAGAGAGTTCTACCTGAGGCAGGTGGAAACTGAACACTGCTTTAGATTTCCTGTGGATTTTTCTGGAGTGGGAACTTGGCAATAGAACAATGAGTGAGGCGAAATTTATAAACTGTTTCCTTCAGCGACCTGCTTTCATCAAGAGGGGCTATGTTGATCAGATATACTAGCTAATTTAGCTAGTGTTGGTGTAGTTATTCTACACAACTTGCTAAACCAACACTAGCTAAATTAGCTAGCAAGCCGGCTGTGTTGGTTTAGTTTTGCTAGTTAGCTCTCCTCAGCAGAGCTCCCATTTTCTGTTGGTTCTGTTCCTGAACTGATGAAAAGTCTGGAGAACAAGAAGTGATTCATCTGGGTGAAACCATCTGATCCCAAAGCTCTGATAGAGTCTCCAGCAGCATGACGGGGGTCAGAGACCAGAGACACGTCCTCATCAGGGACTGAAAGCTGTCCTCTCTCCATCTCCATCACCTCCTTTGGTTTTTCACCTCCAGACCGAAGCAGCAGAACCTGAGGAGGATTTCTGAACCATGTGAGACCTGAGTGTTTCCATGATGGGAAATCTGTCAGATTAACAGAATGTGTGTTTTCTCTGCAGCGTTCAGTTTTGCAAACTATCCCAGTTGCTGCCTTGACTAATATCAGCTTGAACCTGTGGAGGTTTGGTGGTGGAGCGTAAGAGGAAGGTTACAGGTTTTTAAAGGTGCACTGCTGACATTAGCTTGTCTCTCCTGAATGTTGGTTCTGACTGAGTCTCTGCTGTAAGCTGAGGTGGTCTGAACATTGGTTCGGTTCGCTGATGGCTGCTTTACATCTCAATACCAAGTAGAAAACATAGGAAACTATACTGTCTGTCTGGATCAGAACCGTTTCCAGCTCTACTTCTAAATGAACAAAAGGACAGTAAGAATGGGAGGAGCTAAAAGAGGCTAGTGTTGAAATAAAAAATGAATAAAAGATATTTTCATGATTGCAACAGACATTAAGTCCTGGGAAGTTGAGTTGCTAACTTATAGTTTACCAAAGTAAAGTATCTGGTCTGAGAAGGTCCAACAGAAGAAGTCAGATTCCTCTTCAAAGAACATCTCCTAATAATCATGCTTGGTCAGGAAGCCAGACTGAACCCAGGAGCTCCACCCTCATGTCTGGCCGAACATCTCAGAAACATAACCCGACCTTCATTAGTCTCACCATGCGCCCTGAACCACGCCGTGTTTTCTTTGGGGCCTGAGAGAACCACAGCCTGAATGTGAACAGGCCCGGCCCATCATTATCTGTGTTCAAGCTGCCTCATTCTGTGGCCATCCATAACAAGCTGGGCATCAAATGAAACCCGTCTGGTTTCCTCAAGACCCACCATCAGGGTTCTGACTGAACCGTTCCGAGGCAGACCATAAGTCAGACTCTTTTACATGCTCTCACCGCCACGTTACAACCCTGGATCCTGAACAAACATTTTCTTCAAAGAGATCATTGAGAAATGATGTAGAATTTTCTCCTTCAGTCGTCTCTGACATAATATAAACCTTGT